>JAVGVS010000923.1:47490-59488 GCA_032718565.1 Distichodus sexfasciatus
TGTGTGTGGTGGTGTATAGGGATGATAAAGGTGTGTGTGCAGTGTGTGATTATTGTGTGTGTGTAGTAATGTGGGTTTGGTGGTGTATAGGGATGGCAAAGGTGTGAATGTGTGGTAATGGGTGTGTAGTAGTGTACAGGGACAGTAAAGGATTGTGTGTGTAGTGTGGGTATGTTTTTGGTAACTGTAGTTTGTGTGTGTATGTGTGTTGTCGTTGCGATGTTGTAGAACTGTCCTGCAGCAGCGAGTGTGTGTGTGTGTGTGTGTGTGTGTAAGTTGACAGTGTGTGTATGTGTGTGTTTTTAACATAGTGATGTTCATATATAGGAAACTAGTATGTGTGTGTGCATATGTGTTGTGGCGATGTTGTAGAACTCTAGTGCCGCAGTTTGTGTGTGTGTGTGTGTGTGTGTGTGTGTGTGTGTGTGTGTGTGTGTGAGCCACTTCCTCACTTCCAGGTTTTTCTTTTTCTATTCTCTTTATTCCAGCTGGGTACATCAGAAGGACAAGCTGCAAATAGACATAAGCAACAATATCAAGATACGATTCAGGAATTTCCAAACCTGCATTTCAATCACGCCACACACTCACCTCTCTCACACACACACATACACACACTCCCTGGAGATTTCTCACACACACTTCCAAGCTAGAGTACTTCGGCTTTGAGCTTTTGGTAGGAACTTAGAAAAGGAACGACAAAGATAGGCCTACAGGCATCTCGGTGTGTGTGTGTTGTGTATGTGTGTGTACGTGTTTGAGTGTGTGTGTGTTCAGGAGTGTGTGTGTGTGTTCTCTTCGAGCTCCCTCCCCGATGCCGCCCTGCCGAGGGCATGTCTTTAGTCGCCTCTGTCTTACCCACAGGAAATGAACCATCTGCCATTTCCTGTGGATGTAAGTCACACACACACACACACACTGCGACACACACACACACACGTTTTTTCCCCCCTCCCTGGCTTTTTTCAAATCTCCAATCTCATGTTTCCTCGCTCCTGTCGAGGCGGCTTCAATTACATCCCCCCCAGCTTATGTCTTGGGTGGATTACACGGGGCTCTCGGCAGCTCGGCTATGTATCTAGGCTACACACACACACACACACACACACACCCCACCCGAAAAGACAATGCCCATGTCGTCTCCCCCACCTCCGCCCTGCAGGAATTTCGGGTTTCATCCAACGCCGATTGTCACAAGAGTGGATTTTTTTCTAGACTCGTTTATTTTTAGTGGAGAACAATGACAAAAAATTTAAATTATTATTATTATTTTTCCTCCTCCTCCTCCTCCTCTTCCTCCTCCTCACCAGCCTGGTTTTGGCCTCACTCGGCGCTGACCTACTTGGACGGAAGGCGAGGCGGAGTTGAGACTGAGCTTTCGGGAAAATCGGGGGCAACGATGCCGGCGATAAGCCGATGCCCCCGCATCCCTCGTCCCGCATCCCCGGTCGTGTGGGGAAACGGTGACTGAGGAAACGCAGATATGACCCCAAAAACAATGTCTCATTTAAAGCTAATCCCAGAATCGAGATGTTAGATTTGTTACATGGTTGTAGTAGAATGATTTGTTCCTAAAATTGACAGATTAAGAAATGTTGCAAGAAACTACATCTACTACGTAAAACTACATCCCCCAACTTGCGACCGTAGTTTCCGGGATAGGCTCCGGTCCCCCCGCAACCACAGTTGAGATTAAGCGGTTCGGACAATGAAAGAATGAATGAATTTAGAAGACACTCTTATCCACAGCGACGTTCATCTGCTAATTTTAGGGACAGTCTCCCTTAAGCAACTTGGGGTTAAGGGTCTTCCTCAAGGACCCAGTGGTGGTGGTACTACTGGATGTAGGATTTGAACCCACACCGTTTTGGATCAGAGTTTAGATTATAGATTTGAGTATTAGCGAGTGACTATTTGTCATTGTGAACACACCACTCAGGCACAGTTGGCAGCGTAGCGTTTATGCAGTTCACCCTGTGATCAGGAGGTCGCTGGTTCAAATCCCGAACCGGTAAAGGTACCATTAAGGTACTCATGACCAAGGAACCATTCCCAAGTACTGTTCTGAGGTTTTTGGCAGCACCCTGGGAACAGTACTATGTTAGCAACTAACATTGTGTTGCTAACATAGTTAGCAATACGTTAGCATCTATGCTTTTGGGAAAAGCACTCCGATTGGTTTATTGCCTATTACTCCACAAAACATGCCCTCATATTAATGAAGAGAAGAAGTGCAGGCTTTTTAGACCATACATCTGGCACATCGGCTATTTTGCACCCTTAAACTAACAAATTCGGACAAGGCCCAAATGCGTTTCTGCCAAGCGCTTTGATCATTAAAATAGAGCCCTAGGTGTGTTAGGGGTGGATCACAAAAGCACACAGTGGAGAAAACCTTTTACTGAACATACAGACATGTGGTGTACTGCACAAAAAATGTGACAAGTAAAAACCTCATAAAATAGGGAACTTATTATTCCAAGCTCTTGTGACAAGTTTTTTTCGTCCTGTTTTTAGACATTTCTCACTTAAGTATGATTCTTGCCAAGTGAAATACTATTTCTGTCCAGTTCATTTAGCCTTTGTCTAAGAAATGTCTAGAATTAGATTCAGCAATGAAACACCACTTGGAAAATTGCTTCACATATGTTAAATATATCTCAAATTAGGTTGAATAATCTTACAATAAGTCTCTTTTTTTGCAGTGTGAGAGATTATTACAGTCAGAATCAGCACATTTTCGCAATATTGGCCAACCTCAGCATAAATCCTCATCTTCTCCTGCCTGTTCGTCCTAATATTATGGCCATTTTCTACTTTTTTTGGTTCACATTGCTCTTGGAATCAATGATAAATGTGAAAAACAAGATTGTACATTTCTTTTAACACATACGTTTAGAGCGTACAATAAAGTTTGTGATTCTTATCCACTAGACTGTAATCAATGATACGTTTTTGGCTGCATTAGCCTTCATGCTTGGACACTTATGGGGTATTTGATTCTCTAAAGCAGTGCTATTATATTGTTTAAGCACTACACATTTCTCGCCTAGTCAAAAAATACTACTGTAAAATGGACTCTTAGTCTCAGTCTCATGACTGATTTTTTGGGCTTTTTGTGTTTTTACATTTTGAAAAGTTGTGTAAGATGAAATGAACTCAACAAATCTTCTTGTAGTTTAAATCCACCATCAACACAATTTAATCAATGACTTAATCATTTTAAAATATGACAAAAAAATTACATTTTCTATGGCTGAGCAAAAGCATCCTCTTTAATGTCTGTAACATGGCGGGAAATGGAAACGTTTTATGGTTCGAAGTACTAACACGTCTTGCCTAAGTGATTTAGACAATTTAAATAATTTTTATTGTAATTTTAAAAATTATTAATGTCACTTAATAAATAATGACAAAATTACTTTTAATGTAAATCGGATATAAAATATAATATAATAATATAAAAAGTGAAAGGCACTTTTCTACTGCCGACCAAAACGCTGATGTGACTTTAAGGTGAGGACCTTAATGTTGATTATACGGCTGAAACCCATAAAGTTTAGAAGTGCAAAATATTAACGTTATTATTACTAAAGAAATTAAAATGTATGAAGTTAACTTTGATTCGAAACGCGCATTTTGGTGCGTAACAATTTAAGTCACTAATAAGTAAACTATGACAAGATTATTAAACATTTTACTACCGCCGACCGTAATTTTGGTGGCTCTTTAAGGGGCGGAACTAAAGCTAAACGGCGCTAACAAAACCAAATAGTTTAGAAGTGAAAGAGTACTAACTATTAATTCATTTGGCCATTTTTATATTTTTAGTGTGGCAAAATAGTCAATAAATGTAGTTTTGCCT
Source organism: Distichodus sexfasciatus (assembly GCA_032718565.1). NCBI lineage: Eukaryota > Metazoa > Chordata > Actinopteri > Characiformes > Distichodontidae > Distichodus > Distichodus sexfasciatus. The sequence goes on from JAVGVS010000923.1 coordinate 51,356, forward strand.
TAGTCGCGCCCACTTTTGGAACACAAAAGATTATGAATGCCAGTAAATATTAATTGAAACAGAACATTTCTTTCTGTTTGGTGGGACTTTAAGGGGCGGAGCTAAGGCGGCCGGTTTGACGTTGCTTACATGACGCAAAACCCTAACGTTCAGAGGTGCAAAACTCTAATGTTATTACCAATGTGACTAAAATAATAACGTTAATCTGGTTATAGTAATAAGTGACATGTAAAATGTGACATAAAAAATATAACCAGTTTATTTAAAGTTTTACTACAGCCGAACAATACGCGGGGGGACTTTAATGGGCGGAGCTAAAGCGGCCCTTTTAACAATATGGAAAACCAATACGTTTAGAAATGATTTTAATTCCTGAGTGACTAACATTTACACTAAAGTTAAAGTAAAAAAAAACAAACTATATCTTGAATTTCGCGATTTAAATATAATCGGACAAGATTATTTACTCCCCACGACGAAATCCCGTAGTCTTTAAGGGGCGGGCCTAAAGCGGCCTCTTTAAACTCGCAAAACTCATATTTTTAGAAATGTTAAATTTAATTAATTAATTTAGTTAATTTGTTAATTTGGCCACTTGTATATTTTTGAATCCCGGGAATATAATCAAGATTATTTACTACCCCACCGAGCGAAATTCCGGGACACTTTAAGGGGCGGGGCTAAAGTTGACGTCACCACGCCGGTAATGGCGGATAACGGACACGTGTTAAAGTATAAACTCTTATTATTTTTACTGTGATTAAAACATATTATAAAGTTAAAACCGGCAGGTTCTGTGGCTCACACGACAAGTTATAGCTGTCACAAACACTTAAAATGTCTTTACTATGATTTACATCAAAAGTAAAAGTTAGACATTTCAGTAGTGACGCTGAATTGAAGTATAAAGTTCACAAAAGTGAAAGTCACTGAGTGACCGTAAAGTGCTTCTGCATTTAGTTCATTTCATATATTATTATCACAATTTTCAGTAGTTACAACCATCATTAAAAAAAAAAAAAAAAAAAAGGTTGTGGAAAGAGAATGCAAATCTTGAGGATTAAAGGAAGACCTGAAGACTGCAGATATTCAATACATCAGACCTTACTGGGTGAGTTCATTGTTAAGCTGTTTGGTTGTTGTTTGTTATGGTGGGTCAGTCGGTCATTTAATTATGGTTTAGATCGGCTCTGCCTAAGCCTCTAACAATCTAGGTAGAGAATAGGTCAAAATCCAAATAATAGTGGTTTAACTGAGCCTCTGTTCAGTGGTGGTCAGTAGTTGAGGTGTAACGGTTATTAAGTCAAGGTTTGGTTCTGTTCATACTTAAGTTTTTGTTTTCATTTGTAAAAATGAATGAATAATACATGGGTTGTTCAGGGACATATCAAGATCTGAACCACGATCTTAGACACTCATATGTTCATATCTCTGATTTTTGGTTCAGTTTCAGAGCCACTACACTTCTAATCGTCAGTGGTTGTTCAGAACAACAAAAGGGATTATACACAGAAGCACAGCATCTTGTCAACAAGCTCGAGTAGCATTGGATGTTTTTTTTTTTTCCTCCTCCTTCAGGTTTGATCTTCTGATCTGCTATCAGCTGTTGTTTTTCCGCCCCGTTGTTTTTAATTATAAACCTTAAGGCCGGTTTACTCTCCTCCGATCTCCGTCTTATTTTGCTAATCCGGAAGAGGAAGCCTTATCCGGTGGGGGAATTGATCGTGTCGGGAAGAGGTCAGGAGGGGGTTACTGACCCTGCAAACTAAGAAATCTGCCCTTACCGAGGAGAGACGGGTTGTTTCTAAACCCTCCACCCCGACTCCCGCTCAATAAACCCGAGTCTGATTTCCCACTAGTGGAAACTCTCATGGCCCTCCACTTCCATAAATGTATTCTACAGTATTTTGAGATTCCAAATATATTGGGGCAGTTGGTAGCCTAACGGTTAGACCCTGACTGATAAAAGTACAACTACAGCACTTAGTGAGAAATAGTACTGTCCCCAAGCAGTAAGGCCCAGGTGCTGTCCAAGAAAGCTGCCCACTGAAGAAGGTAAGAATCCTTTAGGATGAGAGGTGAAACGTCTTGAAGAAACCTTAAAAGAAGTCCTTCGATTCAGGCTCTCAAGATGTTGGTATTCTTGCATTAAAATCATCTCTCGCATCACGCAATGGACATCAATCAGAGAAACATCTGCCCCGGAACTGGTGATGGGCCAAATTTGGTCATATTGTTTTTCATTTAAAAAAAAAAGCAATTTTCAGATTAATTGCGTGTGCTAATCCCTTAACGTTACCAGCCCTAATGTGTTTATGGACAGATCCCATTAAAAAAAACATCCCAAGAGATCCGCCACAACGCATAGACGCCTGTAGTGGGATATATGTGTGTTTTTTATTCCACAAGCCGATCAGCTAATCTGTTTAATGCATTCTCGCTGCTATTTTTTTTTCTATTATGAGTTCGGGGTGTAACTCTTTATCCAGCGGGATCAAAGCTTGCTGAACTATGGAAGCTTCTGGAAAAGCTTCTCTCCTGTCAGAGAACGTGTCAAACAGATTGGCTAATCACAGCGGCCGACTTCCACTCGTGTACCCAGATTCTGAAAAGATGTTTGACAACAATGGTGGCGCTTTCTGCTGAGAAACCTCTCTCCCTCTCTCTCTCTCTCTCTCTCTCTCCCTTTATCTCCCCTACTTTTCGCCAAGCTGCTGTTACTATCTTAGTTAAAATGTTCCCTCACGTCTCTCTCCCTCTCTCTCTCTCCCGTTGAGGGATTCTCTTCTTTTTTTTCTGTTCTCTCCACTACTTAAGAGCCTTCGTTCGTTCTTCTTTTCCAGCTCTGAGGCCTTGTCTTGTTCTCGTCCCTTCCCCCGTTTCTCCTTCTTCTTCTTCTTAAAAAAAAAAACAAGAAGGCTCTCGGTTTTCCGAAAGGCCACACGGGGGAACGGCGTATCCTTATTCCTGTTCTCCTCTCTGAAGACGAGTCGAAGGCGACCTGAGAAAAGCGAGGGGGGTGGGTGTAATAGAAGCGGAGAGACAAGGAAATGGAGTGAAGGAGGAAAAAAAAAACATTACAGCACTTCGTCCTCGACTTTCTCTGTCAAAATGTGATTCGTTTTTAATACGTTCTGGTGGGAGAACGAGACAGATTTGACTACGAGAATCCAGACGAGACAGATTTGACTACATTCATGGTGGGAATAAAGCTCCATCGCCCCCTCGTCATCCTCCGTTTTCCCCATCTCATCCCTCTTTCTCCACCTCTCTGTGGAGACTTTCCCAAAAACCTTCTCTCTCTCTCTGTCTCTCATGTTGTCTTATTTAATGGTTTACAGTTTAACTGCTTCGCCTTTCTTTCCGTTACTGTGGCAATTTGGAATCACCAAAAAGGGGATCAGGTGTGGAACAATCTATTGTTCTACATCAGTATATCATTTCAGTGATCACCGAGCCCATAGTGTCAGTCCAACATAGGACCGGCCTCTGAATCAAATCTAATCGAATTGATCCTGTGGACCAGCGATCCTGAATCAGTTTGATGCGATTTGATTCAGGGGCCAGCGATCGATATGAAATAATATAGGGCTGGCTCCTGAATCAGACTGACTTGAAATGATTCAAAACGTTGGCTCCTGAATTGCGTCAAACTGATTTGATTTAGGAGCCTTCAATCATTATAAAAGAACATAGGGCTGGTTCCTGAATCAAATGGATTCAGCGATCCTGAATCAGTTCGATACGATTTGACTTAGAAGCCACTGATCGAGATGAGTCGGTATTATATGAGCTGACTCCTGAATCAGAAAGAATTGAATTGGTTCAGAATTGCGGGTTCATGAATCAAACTTGAATCGAATCGAAATCGTATCGTGTCATAGCAGACTTTGTGATATTGTCACACTTTCCCTTGAATCATTAGCATTTTGAATCATGTTGAAACTTGTGCAGCAGATCCCAGAGACATTTTTCCGGTTCGGTTCGCTAACGAGAACAACGATGCGGCTAAAACGCCTCGATTCGCCGAGCCGGAACAAAAGGAGTCGAGTCGCCGTTTATCACAATAGGGCAAACGTACGAAAAAAAGTGCATCTCTTACTTATAATGGCTTATGAATATTTAACCGTCGGGGTCAAGCCTGTGGGGAGGGGAAAAAAAACGGTAAAAAAAAAATCAATGAATTGGATTCTTTTTTTTATCTAGACGAGAGAAAATGTAAAGCAGAGAAGCGGCGAGAGAGAAAAGGCAGGAGGAAAATGCCGGAAAATTACCTGATGTTTAATCGTTGGAGAAGAAGCGTGCCAGGGAGAATTAACAGCACATTTGTGACGGCTGTGTGTGTGTGAGACTTCATCCTGTGGATTCTTGCCAGCGCTTTTGTATGCTTCTGCCTGTATATTTTACTCCCTGTGTGTGTATGTGTGAGCATCTATCCATGAGTGTGTGTGTGTGTTTTTGGTAAGGCTCTCACACACACATTCACCGTCATGCCCATAAATTAAATTCTTGAGTCAGAGAACATGAAACACAAATAAGAGGCGGAGGAGCAAGAATGGGGGGGGGGGGGTGGGGGGGCTGTAGCCGGTCCGGGCATAAAGGGATGTACGGCATTCTACTCGTCTAACAGCATAACGTCGCAGAAAAGGAGGAGAGGACGACGGAGAGCGATATGCGACCGTTCTCGTCGGGACCCGTAGCGATCCCTCGCCACTTTTTTTGGGGTCTGCATGCGCTTTTTTTCGCCCCTTTTTCTCCCCCCATCGCGCTCTCTCTCTCTCTCTCTTTCAGGGACGGAGCCCTGGGCCGAGGGAAGAAATTCCATCAAGGCTTGAATGCCGGAGGAGCTTCCCTGCCCCGCAACTCAGAAAGGACAGATAGAGTTGTGGAAAACGGGATGAGGAAAGCATATGTACACACACACAGAGCAAGAGAGAGATTCATGAACCCATGTTTATATTTACATTACATTATACTACGTGTCCAGAAAAATCCTAAACAAAGTATTCATTTATTTAAGAAAATAGATATATTCTCTTGGAGAGTAGGGCCCTATGAAATCCGTTCTGTTTTTTCCTAAATTCCGTTTAATTTTTTCCTGAATTCCGTTTTTTCCATTTTTCCGTGTTTTACGTTATAATCATATTTATTCACTTAAAAAGTGTCTAATTATGGAGTGGATGGATAAAAGAACACTGCAATAGAAACAAATTCACATTAAATGACTGTTATTTGACTTCAACAAAGTGCTGGGGTTCAGAACATTTCCTGCTTTGGTAAAACAAAGCAGGAAACAACAAAACAACAAAAAACATTCTTTTTTTCGTCCAAACGAACCGTTTCTGATGAGTGTTTGACTGTAAGTGGTCGTCACGTGTTCTTGCGGGTGCAGTCCATCGTGTGCTGGCAAAACTTACAAAAGAGTTGTTCTCCAGATTCCTAAAAATCGTTTGGTTATTGTTCTGCTCAAAACTTAGCACTGACACTCAAACTCTGTAATTATTTTGAGGACTTTGTTGTTTCAGCCTCTTCTCCATAGCTGACCGTTGACGTTTTCCCCCTCTGTGTCTGTGCGTTTGTGTGTGTGGAAAGCTGAGTCCCGCCTCAACAGGTAACACGTACAGGGGGCTGCAGCGGCCAAAATTGAGTAGAAACCCCTGCTCTGCTTTGCCCACACACCGATATCAGCGAATTATACGACGTTCCTCGTTTTACAACGGAGTCCATTTTATTTGTCGAATTCCACGATTCCGTCCGCGTTTTCCGCATCGTGCAAATCATAGGGCCCTAGGAGAGTATCTTTTTAGGTGATACCCATGGTCAGCATGTCCTCCTTGGGGCACCTGAGCTCATGTCCAAAGGTAATTTAGTTGCTTTTTGTGGTTTAATATGAATGGAAATGATGGTCTTATGTCCGCATTAGATGTTGTCTCATATCGAGACTGAATCAAAGCAAAATTGCGTTGTAGCAGACTGTGATGTCGGCAGATGTCAAATTGTTCGATATATTTTATTGTGTCTTGCTCAGAAAACCTCTCAGAAAACATGTCACACTCAGTCAGAATGATCTCAAAAAAACATCTCGCGCTCACGCCAGAACATATTGTGCTCAGGCCAAAACATCTCGCACTTGCTCAGAAAACCTCTCAGAAAACATGTCACACTCAGTCAGAATGATCTCAAAAACATCTTGCGCTCAATCAAAACATCTTGTGCTCTCTCAGAAAAAATCTTGTGCGCACTTCGAAAAAATCTCAAAACCTCTTGCGCTTACGCGACAAAAAAACATCTCAGAAAACGTCTCGTGCTCACTCAGAAAACATCTCACGCTCACTCAGAAAACATCTCACGCTTACTCAAAGCATCTCGAACAACATCTCGCGCTCACGCCAGAACATATTGTGCTCATGCCAAAACATCTCGCACTTGCTCAAAAAACATCTTGCACTCAATCATCTCAGACAACATCTCGCGCTCACGTGGAAAACATCTCAGAAAACATCTCACGCTCACTCAGAAAACAACTCACGCTTACTCAAAACATCTCAGACAACATCTCGTGCTCACACCAGAACATATTGTGCTCATGCCAAAACATCTCGCACTTGCTCAGAAAACATCTTGCACTCAATCAAAACATCTCACGCTCACTCAGAAAACATCTCGCGCTCACTCAGAAAACATCTCGCACTCACTTAGAAAACTCCTTGCACTCACACCAAAACATATTGAGCTCAGGCCAGGACCAGGACTGGAAAATCCACAATGTAACAGTCAAAACCTCGGCTGGAATGATGCCGAATCCGAACTTTCTCCAACCCGGAACGGTACAAACACAAACCCGTTTTAAGTTTCTGAGAGTATAATAAGCACTTTATCGTACATAAACAAAGACAGAGAGCCAGCTATGAGGCGGAAACTGAGGGAAAAACACGAGTGTTATCTCTGGAGACTCTCCGTGCATATGCTGGGAAAATAAATGAATGTATTCATATCACTAAAGCCAAGGTGACCATGGAATAGTTATGCTAACAGCATTCATATGAGGCAACGCCGAAGAGCCGCTGCCAAAAACTTTGACGCTGACCACATTTGTAATGGTTATGCTAACGGTTTCCATTAAGACTACGGCTAACGGGGACCCTCCGGAACGGGGCGGAACTCACCGGAGGTCCTGGTTTTTTGGGTGGTCCTGTTGGCTCCTTTTGAATTGGGTGAAGATTACGGGCATTTCTTATCATACACACACTCACCCCTCCACACACACACACACACACACCCACACCATTTCTGGTCCGGTCCCGTTATTGCAGATGTGAGCGGCGGTGTGCAGATTAAGACCAGCAGGCCCTTTTTGGCGTAAATGCACTTATCAGAAGCCTACAAGCTCCACAACTCCCTGATGACTGACAGCTTGGCCTCTTGTAATTCCACATGCATACACACACACACACTCGCCAGTCCTACACACCAGCAACAACGTTCACAAGCTCAGAACCCGAAAGACGCTCATCGACGAGTGTTGTCTCCACACACACCTCCATCCAAGTGCTGTCATACAGATAAGAAGACCCATGGGCGTGAACATGCTCACACACACAGTGCAGGTATCATTCGTTCATTTGCTGCAACAAATCACTAATTTGGCCGTCGACTGTTTTGTCGATTAGTATGGGATCAAATTTCCGTCAAAAGTATTGCGGTAACATCGAAAAATAATACGCGTAAATAAAAAAAATTAAAAGACTTTTATTACCTGAGACTGTCCAGCATTTGCCAGCTGACGGTGGCTATCCATCTTCACACCTGTATGAGTTAGCCACAGAAGTCATGAGTCGCACCGGAGTGACGTAATCTCCCCCTTCGACTGATTGGCTAGAGGAGCAGCTGTCAATTCAGACTAGTTGACCAATGGTGACACTGAAGCCCGCCCTAATTTACATCAAACTCTGACGCCAAAGTTTTGAAACGCTAGCGCAAAACGTGAGAACGTGAGCAAAAGGGAAAGGAGCATAAGCACACAAAAAAATAAAATATGGGCGGAAAACCTGATTTTGTTTGTGGACTGTGGAAAAATGCTGAATTCGTGTTTCAGTTTTGTGCAATATCATTTGTAATACTTTTTCTGAGCTG
>JAVGVS010000924.1:0-59435 GCA_032718565.1 Distichodus sexfasciatus
AGAGAGAAGAGTGACGAGAGGGAGCAATACAAAAAGAGAAAGAGAGAGCTACAAAAACAGAGAGAGAAAAAAGAGAGAGACGAAGAAGAGTGAAGAAAGTGCTACAAAAAGAGAAAGACAGCCACAAAAACACACACAGAGAAAGAGAGAGCACTACAAAAAGTGAGAGAATGAGAGCTACAAAAACAGTGAGAGAGCACCACAATAACAGAGCGATAGAGCTGCAAAACAGAAAGAGGGATGAGTAAGAGAAACGGAGAGAGAGAAGAGTTTGAGAGTCTGAGAAAAAGAGATAACTCAGAGAGGTACAAAGAGAAAGAGAAGAGAGAGAGCACTACGAAAAGAGAGAAATGGTGCTACAAAAACAGAAAGACAAATTGATCTTCAGAGAGAGAGAGAGAGAGAGAGAGAGAGGGGGCATAGCAGCAACAGAGAGAACAAAAAACTCTACAAAAAGAGAGAATTAGTGCTACAAAAAGAGAAAGGGATCAACCTTCAAAAAGAGGGAGAGAGAGAATCTTTGAAAAGAAAGTGAGAGACACCCTCTTAAGAGACACAATGAGAGCTATGAAGAGAAAGAACGACGAAAAGAACAAAAACAGAGAGAGAGAAAAAAAGACAGAGACCTATGAAAACAGAAAAAGAGACGGAGAGAGCTATGAAGAGAGAGAGAGGGAGTAAGAGAGAGAAGTAAACAGACAGGAAGAGTAGAGAGAGGGAGAGAGACGCACGCAGAGAGAAAGAGAGAGCGACAAAGAGAGAGTTACGGAAAAAGAGAGAGAAAGAGAAAAATGAAGACATGCATTAAAAGAGAAAGAGGAGGCTGAGACGGAGTGAGAAATAGAGAGAGACTCTTATATTTTGGGACACGCCACTGATTGGGGACAACAAACTGAACGTGAAAGAAAGATGGAAAAAAGAGAGATAGATTAAAGGGACGCATTTCATTCAACTCAAACACACACACACACACACACACACGCTCTCTCGCCCCCCCCTCAGGCCTCTTACACAGTAAAGAGCAACCTCCCAAACAAACGAATAAAGATGCACAACCAGCACTGGAGTCGTTCTCTCCTCTTTATTAGAGCGGCAGGAGCCTGGGGGCCTCGGTACAACATCTCGAGACGGCGACGGCAGCCACTACGCCGATGCGATCCGTTCTGCCCCATTGAGCCGAGCGCCGCGTGGCTTTAATGCGCCACTCCATCCACAACGCAGCCGCACAAGACAGCAGCCGAGCTCCGCCTGGAAGGAGAGACGGAGCAACGGCACAAACGCCAAAGCAAACGCCTAAAATGAGCGAATGAACGCCATGGGCCGGTGGTGGTCTAATGGTTAGGGTACTCGCCTGTGGAGCGTTTAGAGAGATGCTCGTAAGAGTCAGGACTTCTACGTCTGCATCTTCACCGGTTTAACAGCAGCGGCTAGATCATAACGTCCTAAAATCCGGCTCGTGGTGGTCCCCGAAATCAAGCGTTTAATTGTTGAAACAAGCAACGAACACAAGATAGAGACAAAGGGGATTTTTAATAGGGGGATGATGGAGTGAAAGAGGGAGGAATGAAGATAGTGAGAGAGAGGGATGATAGAGTTATAGTGATAGTGAGAGAGAGAGAAGGAGAGGGGGAGAAGGAGGGACGATAGAGGGATGGAGATGAAAAGATAGTGTGTAGGAGAGGAAGAAAGGGGGATGATAGGGAGAGAGGGAGGGATGATGGGGATAGAGGGAGGAATGAAGATAGTGAGAGAGTCAGAAAGGAGAGGGAGAAAAGAAGGGATGAGAGAGAGAGGAATGGAGATAGTCTGTGTGTGAGAGAGAAGCAGAAGGAGAGAAGGGGATGATTGAGGGATAGAGAGAGGAATGGAGAGAGAGAGAAGGAGAGGGACAGAAAGGGGGATGGTAGAGGGATAGAGGGAGTAATGGAGATAGTCTGTGAAAGAGGGAGAGAAGGAGGGATAGTAAAGGGATAAAGGGAGGAATGGAGATAGTGAGTGAGCGAGAGAGAGAGAAGAAGGGATGTTTGGAGTAGAGGAAGAAATGAAGATGGTGAAAGGGAGAGAGAGAAAGGAGAGGGAAGGAAGGAGGGATGATAGAGGGATAGCTGCACAAAGCAGCTCGAGAAACAGGGAAACAACAGGATTTCAGAGAGTGGGGATGAAGGGATGATAGAGTGAGAGATGGAGGGGTGGTGAGAGAGAACAAAACATGCTTAGAATCAGAGATGAGAGAGAGAAACAGACTAACAAAAAGGGGATCAGAGAGAGGGGATAGAGTGATAGAAGAAGAAAGAAAGAAGAAAAGAAAGGTCGAGAAACCGAGAGGCAAAAGAAATATCAGAGACTGAGAGAGAAAGAGTAGTAGATCGAGAAACAGACAAAAGGGATATCAGAGAGAGAGAGAGAGAGAGAGAGAGAGAGAATGGAGTAAAAGAGGAAGAGAGAGAGAGAGAGAGAGAGAGAGCGTTCCGAACTGATGGAAACCTCATCCCAGAGCTCCAGCTGTCTCTGCTCCAGATCAATACCAGAGTTTTAAAAGTGAGAAAGGGAAAAGCTCGTGAGACACAAAGCAGCAGAAACTCCGGGACACTTCCCGGTTGGCCATCAGTCGTCTCACACTCCTCCGTCTCCCCTCCGTCTCCGTATTCGCTCCGGCAAGCATCAAACCTTAATGCCGATGAAATCGTAATGCAGCCGGCAGCGCGGAATAAAGGACAGAACGGGAATTATTCACCTTCCCAGACGCTGCATAGGAACTCACACATTAACGCTCCGGCACATCCGGGCCGAGGTGGGATCGGGGCCGGAATCGTAGTGTGTGGTGGGTGTGTGTGATATGCGCTGTGTGGTGTGGTGTGTTTTGTAGGGTGTGAAGTCTGTGTGTGTGTGTTTGTGTTTGTGTGGAGGTTGTTGTGGGCAGGAAGAAAGAATGTTTTAGCTGTTTTAGAGATGGGCCGATACCACTTTTTTATGGCCGATACCGATACCGATATTGTAAATTTGAATATCTGCCGATACCGATACAAATCCGATACAATCAGTCTTTTTTAAAACATAAAATAATGCTTTAAAATGTCTGAATACATGAGTGAGATTATTGTTATGCTTAAGGAAATGCTTGATTTAAATACCGTTTTCCTACTAAAACAATGTAGTAATGACACATGTATAGGCTAAATTATTTGTTTTCAAAAACTGTTCGTTTAGATATATAAATTTTTATTCTTTCTTGTTGATTACACAATAACATTAGAAAATTGAAAAAGGTTTTGATCAATTGAAATTGAAATACTGAAGTTTGTCATTTTGACCCAATTTGGCCTATAAAATGAGCTGCTTTTGCAGAGAACTACATTTCCCACGATCCTCTGCGCGTGCCCCGGAGCCGCGTCACAATGAAGTGCTGGGCGTGCGTTCCAGAATAAACAATGGAAAATTTACGGGAAAATCTAAATAAACGGCAGAATTGTGAGTAGGACGCTGGTTTTTGTGGTTATTTATCAGCTAAAATATGGTTTGTGTCTGTAATAAAGCGGACATTTTGACCGAACTGGAGCGTTTTAGCAAGTAATGGCGCTCATGCGCACGGTCATTAACACCGCATGCGTTTACACCGCGAAAAATGTTTTTAAGCGTTTACTTCTGTTTTAGTGCACGGAACATCTCACAAATACTTTCACATACAGAGGGATCAGGTCTTGTCTTGATCGCGCCACTGAAAACGCTGTGTCACTATTAAGCGTCCGTGTGAAATACAAGCGGAGCTGCTCTAGCGAGTGAAATGAATTAAACCAAGCTTCCATTCTAGAAAAACTGCCTCGACCATTTTTTGTAAAATAATTATTAGAGTTATTAGAACAATCGTTTCAGCTCTACTTTACCGCAGTGTGCCGGAATTTCGAATGCCGGACCAGTAAAGGTACCAAAGAGGTATTCACAGCAAGGTACCATACCCAAAAACTGCTCCCTCCGGGTGCTCCTCATGTCAGCTGCCCACTGCTCCTTCACAGATGGGTCAAATAACAGAGGTCACATTTTGCTGTGGGTCACTGTGTGCTGTGTTCATTCATTCATTTTCCGAACCGCTTAATCCCACCTGGGGTCGTGGGGGGACTAGAGCCTATCCTGGGAACTAATGGGCGCATGGAACCCAGGCGCCAACAAACCACAGGGCACACACACACACACACTCCCACCCTAGGGGGCCAATTTAGAGTTACCAATTACCCTACAGTGCAAGCTTTTCGACCCGGGACCTTCTCACTGTGAGGCGGCAGGGCTAACCACTGCGCCACCGTGCCGCCCAATGATCGTACAGTGAACCACAATGAAATGTCACCTCTGCATTTGACCCATCCATAAAGGAGCAGTGGGCAGCTGACATGGGGACAGCACCTTGCTAATGAGTACCTCAGTGGTACCTTTACCGGTTCGGGATTTAAACCGGCGACCTTCTGATCACGGCACAAACTCCTCATCCCTTACCATACCAACTACCCCCAACTGCGTGTGATCCATGGATTTTCTTTAAGAAAAACACTTGAAAAAATTGGTGAATGAGGTCCAATATGTCTTTCTGTCCCGACTTTATCTCTTCATCTTGTCTCTGTCTCTTTCTCTCTGTCTTTCTCTCTATTCATCTCTTTCCCTGTATCTCTCGTAGCTCCTTGTTACTTAGTCCGTCTTTCTTTTTTCGTCCTTTTCTCCATACGCCATTTTCTGTGGTTATATAGCACGCTGATCCCTGATTTTGCGTTCTGCTGTTTTCAGTCCGCAGCGTATTGACTCACTTTCCTTCACAGCAGCTTCGAACGCTGTAATAGATTTCGTTGACGTACGCAGCCTCAACCGAAGGCAGATCCTCGGCGGCTTTGTGATTTGTAATACACGGTTTTTCCTGTCAACTAGCAAACAGTAATGCAATTAAGGGCGACAGAGTGAGATGTAATAAGGAATTGCGGCCGTCCCCCGCCTCCCAAAAGACCCCCAGACGAATATTAACTCGATCTGTTTGTTGTATGACTTGCGTCACGATTACTGTCCTGCTAAGAAATGAGTATTTTCTAGAGATATTTCACTTCATAACACAGCCAGTCCTAGTCCTTTGATGACTAACTCTTTTGAGTACGCGTAATAAGGTAGAGATGTTATAAAATGTTAATTACACTGTTATTACAACCCACCACCTAGTTGCTGCTCTAAATTATTATTGCCACACAAAATGGGAGCATCTTCCAGCTCATAACAGCCAGCCCAAACAGACGCATAATCCATTAAGCAAGCATAATGAGCTACAAATGTTATAAAGTGCTAATTTTGTGTTAAAAATTACACATGGCCTTCTCGTTAATTACTGCCACACAGTATTGTCCAAATACGTTTCCTTTCATAACACAGCCAGGCTCTTTGACGTCTAATCTGGGGCAGATGGTGGCATAACGGTCAGGACGTTTGCCCCATTATCAGAAGGTTGCCGGTTCAAATCCAGGGACTGGTAAAGGTAAAGTCCCGAAGCACTGCTCCCCGGGTGCTGCCCATGTTAGCTGTCCACTGCTCCTTCACGGATGGGTCAAATGCAGAGGTGACATTTTGTTGTGGTGCACTGTATGTTGTGCTGTGGTGCGTTCACAATGACTATAAAGTATTAATTACAGTGTAATTACACCATTCCGTCTCACTGCTGCTCGAAATTCCTCACTGTCGTACAGAAATTGAGTTCCTTTTCACTTCGTAACACAACCAGTTCAAAAGTCATAGTGTTACAAAGTGTTAATTGTGTAATTACATTACATTACAAACTGCCTCATTGCTGAGTTTTCTCCAGAGATATTTCAGTTCAAGCCAATTTCAGCTGATCCCGATGCTTTGAGCCAGCCACTTAGCTATAGCTGTTTTAATAACAGTGTAATAAGTGTGTAATTACCTCCCACCGCCTCGTTAAGTCGCACTACCTAGAGGTAATGAACTTACTTAGACATAATGTTGCGTCACACTTCATGGCTACTTTATCCAATGTTTCGTCTTTTATGTAAAGGCATTAAAGAGTCATGTTTGCTTTTACTGTTGCTCATTTGTCGATGTAGAGGCCTGCTGGTGTCCAGATGGACCGTAGTGGACCATCAGGCTGCTCGTTTATCCTACATAGTTTGCAAAATTGCCAGATTTTTTTTATTGCTTGGACCCCCGAGGCTCCTGTGATAGTCCCTGCGGTCGGAGTGGTCAAGCTCATTCTGCGCTTGCAGAAGTGTTTTGTCCCTGGAGAAGAGAGCTGATAGGCTCTCAAATTAAATTTGCATGAGTGTGTGTGTGTGTGTGTGTGTGTGTGCATGTGCATGCTTTTTACCTTCAGATTAGATCCATTCACGCTTCATTAAGTTGCTGTCACCGTGGCCTGATTGCAGGAGATGTTATATTTAAATTAATTTGAGAACCAAACTGTGATGATAAAACACACACACACACACACACACATCAGCAGGGGGAGGAGATCAGAGGAAGGTAATGCCACATAGCTAATTAAAGCAGAGTGATGTCCTGATAGCACTGCCTCTCGGTGCTGGTGGTTGGGGATTAGCAGTTAGCGGTTAGCGCTCAGCCCGGAGTGATGAAAGACCGGCGAGAGATGAGAGTGAGAGATACAGGATTAATGCGGGAATGTGGGGGGGAAAAAGGTTCTTTTTTTATGCTTGGTCATGAAAATGTCAGCCAATGCAGCGGACCAGCAAAAAGCATCTGCTGAGAGAGAGAGAGAGGGAGAGAGAGAGAGAGAGGGAGGGAAAAAGTGAAAGTGTATCTGGAGAGGCAAATGCCATTAAGTGTTATTCAGCACAGATCCATTAGTGGCCGTCCGCACAGAACCAGGCTCCCTCTGGGCCATTACGATCTGAGTGACAGCTAAAGCATGAAGTACAAGCCAGCACAACATTTAAGATGCTGACTTATTCAGGCATTAGGAACATGCTTAACATGTTTGCACTGAAGAGGAAAGAAAAGAATAGAAAAGAAAAGAGTGTTACGTGAAGTAGAATCGAGCAGGGCCGCTTATGGAATGGAACAGAACAGAAGAGAGCAACATAAAGGATAAAATCATATAGAGTATAATGGAGTAGAGAAGAGCGTAGTTCAGTAGAGCGAAGCAGCATATAGATTAGAATACAGCAAAGCGGCATATAAAGTAGAGTGCAACAGAGCAGCGTATATAATAGAATAGAGCAGCATATAGTGTAGAATAGAGCAGAACACCATATAGAGTTGAATAGCATAGAGCAGCATATATAATAGAATACAGCAGAGCAGCACATGGAGTATAATAGAGCAGAGCAGTATATATAATATAATAAGAGTAGAGCAGCATATAGAGTAGAACAGAGTGGAGCACCATATAGAGTTGAATAGCATAGAGCAATATATATAATAGAATAGAGCAGCACATAGTGTAGAATAGAGTGGAGCACCATATAGAATTGAATGGAGTAGAGCGGCATATATAATAGAATAGAGCAGCATATAGTGTAGAATAGAGTGGAGCACCATATAGAATTGAATGGAGTATAGCAGCATATAGTGTAGAATAGAGTGGAGCACCATATAGAATTGAATGGAGTATAGCAGCATATAGTGTAGAATAGAGCGGAACACCATATAGAGTTGAATGGAGTAGAGCAGCATATATAATAGAATAGAGCAGCATATAGTGTAGAATAGAGCAGAGCACCATATAGAATTGAATGGAACAGAGCAACAGAGCAGCATATATAATAGAATAGAGCAGCATATAGTGTAGAATAGAGCGGAGCACCATATAGAATTGAATGGAACAGAGCAACAGAGCAGCATATATAATAGAATAGAGCAGCATATAGTGTAGAATAGAGCAGAACACCATATAGAGTTGAATAGCGTAGAGCAGCATATATAATATAATAAGAGTAGAGCAGCATATAGAGTATAATAGAGGAGAGCAGTATATATAATATAATAAGAGTAGAGCAGCATATAGAGTATAATAGAGGAGAGCAGAATATAGAGCACAATAGAGTGAAACAGCTTATTGATCAGAATAGAGCAGAGCAGCATGTAGAGTAGAATGGAACAGAGCAACATAGAATATCATAAATTTGAGCATAAAATTCTCTCTCTGTCCAAATCTGACAAAGCAAAACCAAGTGGGATTTGGATCATTTCCTCTCCACTGTTCAGTTGCAAACGAAGCAGATGAAGCTCTGTTAGAGCAGCAGTGTTCTTCCTAGAGGCTCTGCATGTTGGATTGGCTCTAGACGGATGAATACCGTCAAAACCAAATGGTCACAAACACGCACACATACACACACACACACGCCCCGCTCTCCCTCTGTGAGAAATAGCAGCAACTCGGCAGAAACAAGCCGCTCTCCTATGACCAATTAGTCGATTAATTGCTTATCAGATCCAATTTAGGATCCTCGCGGAAGGAGAGACGTGTCTTTTATGTCGTTCTTTCTCTCCCTCCCTCCTCCTCCCAGTCTCTCCTCCCTCCCTCCATCTCGTCTTTTTTCCGCCTGTCAGCTCTAATCAGCGAGACCGACGCGCTTAATTGTACAGGCTGAACCCTTCTTTCCTTTTCAAAACAACCTTTTGTCTTTCGCTTTCCATCGCTCAAATCACTCGCTCGTTTTGCAGCTGTGGGTGGGGCCTGATCTTAAGCCCCACCTCTCCTCCCTCCCTCTCTCTAGGGGCAGATGAAGAGTGTCTCAGAGTCCTGCCGGGAGCAAATTAATGTGAACCTTGTGTATTCTGCACCCCGCCATGCCTGAGCGTTTCTGACACCTGTGTGATTGGATAAGACACACTAATTGAAGCACATACACACAAGGACACACACACACACTCTCTCATGCTGCATCATTCAGATCTTCACTTCGTAGTGACACAAAGGAAATTGAGGCTAATTCTGACCTTCTGACCTGCAGGAATAAAATGACCTGTTAATGGGAGGTTCAAATGTCTCAACAGTGTTTGGAATTTTAAAAAATAGACCAGGCTAGACCATTCAGATCCCCCTACATATATATACACACACACACACAAACACACACTCACGGACACACAGAGACCAACACACATTAAGGCTGTATTACCCGATGTTTCGGTACTACTTCAGTTACCAAAAGCTAATCTTTTGACTCTTTTAACAGGGGTTTTCAACCGGTGGTCTGTGGCCCCTGGTAGTCCGTGGCGACATTGCAGGTGGTCCACAGGAGGTTGTTGATTTTCAAACGTACATTTCCAGATGTTTTAGGGCATCTTTATAAATTAATGATTAAATTGGGCCGCAGACTGCTGTTTAGTCTGAACGGTGGTCCCTGGGACAGAACCCCTGCTTTTAGTATTTGAAGTAAAAGCACCTACACACTAAGTCTACAAAAAGTCAAAGAATATGACAACCCTCAGGTTTTTCTGTCTTTTAGGGCTGTGGTTTCCTTTTTTTTTTCTTCAGGTCCCCCCTTTTGTAGATAAGTATATTTTCAAAAGGCTTCAGTCAGATAATCTTAAGTGAATTTAAGTGTGTGATTATATGACATTGTGAACACAGCACACAATGCACCACAACATTTACATCTCAAGCAGATGCTCTTATCCAGAGCAATGTTCCTTTTCAAATTTCAGAGCAACTTGCCGTTAAGGATCTTGCTCTTGGACACAATGATGATAGGATTCGAAACTCCGACCTCTTGCTCCAGGAGCGAGTGGCCTAACCACTAGACCGCCATCACCCAGATGAAAATGTGACCTCTGCATTTGACCCATCCATGAAGGAGCAGTGGGCAGCTCTGTCAGCACCCAGGGAGCTGGGGATGGTAACTTGATAATGAGAACCGCAGTGGTACCTTTACCGGTCCAGGACTTAACCCTTCTGATCATAGGGAGACCTCCCTTACCATTACACTACCAACTTCCCCATAATCATCTGCACTGGAGGTACTGGTGATCATATCATTAATTTGCATTAAACACAGTTAATGCATTGAGTTGCTGTTGAATCGCAAGCATTATTGCATTAACGTTCCCAGCCTTGGTTATCAGCGTATTTTCCTCCCTAGAGAAAAAATACTGCACATTTGGTTCAATTGGGTTATGAAACTCCCACTTATAGTTGATTTTCAATGTCATTCATTTGTCATTTGATGATCAGGTTTTCACAAATCCAGCCCACAATCAGACAATTACACGCACAATATGTCCTTGAAACATATTGTGATTTTCACTTTATCATCTCTGGACCTCCAGAAATGCATAAAAATGAGTGCACATGTGCGTTTGGGTGCGACAGTGTTGCAAATGCGTGATTCCATTTGCGTAATTGTTCCACTTCCCTGCTAAAAAGCCCACTCATTGTAGACACGCTTTTCATCGTCTGCCTGTGAGCTTTAGCTGACCGTGGAGGCTATGTGTGTGTGTGTGTGTGTGCGTGTGTTTAAACAGAAAGACTCTCTGGATGATCGATCGAGTGTGTGTTTACGGAGAGCCGGACAATACATCGCTCCCGCACAACACTATTCATTCAGCTCTCAGCCTTTTGTGACGCTTGTTATCCATCAGGACAACAGCACTCCCCTTTTATTAGAGACGCTTCCCTTAGGGCCACGTGGCTCCAAATTTGATTCAGTTGCAATTTATAAGGGCTCAATTTGATTCAGGATCCGATTTCGATTCAGTATTGACTTATTGAGCGTATTACGTCAAGGTAGCAGTTTAGGAAAATGAAATTTACATTACTATACCTCTTTGCAAGCTGGTGATTTACTTGAATGAGGCAGTTTGGAGTAACCAAACGGACACCAAAGACAGTCAGGGATACAAGCAGAAACACAAAAGAAAGGGCAGGCAAAATCGTAATCAGTAATTATGATAAATAGGTCGAAATGTTTGGGACAAAAGAGTGACGACAAGTCCAAATCATTAGGCAATAAATCTAGGAACCAGAGAACAATACAATATGGGAGAACGTGCCCCAACAGTGAAAATAATACTTGCCATTCCATCACAAAACAGAGTCGATACTTTGCAAGGAAGCTATAAAAGCAAAGAGCTATTTATACAAGTAAAGCTAGAACATGTGTGAACCCGATCTGGTAATGAGAGGTCTCACTTGAAGAGTTTTGGAATGGAGTGCTGGGAGCAGAGAAGAGAGAGTCCATTCCAGTCTGTGAGTGATGATTTGTCATTGTGAACACACCACACAGGGCACCACAACGAAATGCGATCTCTGCCTTTGACCCATCCATAAAGGAGCAGTGGGCAGCTTTGGCAGCACCCAGGGATGGTACCTTGCTAATGAGTGTTACCTTTACCGGTCTGGGATTTTGATCACGACTTTGAACTCTCTAACCGCTACGCTACTAACTGCCCCAGTGGTTGGTGAATGAGACCCGTTCTTTCCAATTGCATGACCATTTGTTGATGAAATTCTACGGAACTTCCAGTTGCGTCAGAACATTATTTTTTGAAATCCAGCTCTACTGGCCCCTTACTTTGTGCTCTTCTCTAACCAGCTCCTGCATATGGTCACTAATACGTGAAACACGGTGATGAAATCTCTCATGATTTCTCAGAATTGCACTGGGTTCCAACATGGCGAGTGTTTTACAGCGCTGGAAGTCTGAGTCGATAAATACCAAAGCGTCAGGCCATGATTTGTCAAAAAGCTCAGCCTGAGGTCGAACACGGGGACCGCGAATTGGTCCACCTGTGTCAGCCGAGTAGTGCATTGTCCTCCAGAGGGCTGTTTTTCTGTGTGTGTGTGTGTGTGTGTGTGTGTGTGTGTGTGTGTGTGAGAGAGCGTAAGAGAGTGAGTGTGGGTGTGTTGGTGGGTGGCTGTATGATCTGCACTGCAGGGCTGGGCAAAGAAAGCAGTGGTCAGCAGCTCTTTTTCACTCCTCATCAAACATACACACACACACACACACACACAAAGGGACCCTGCACCTGTCTTGCTCGTTTGAGGCCAGTGCAGTTTTCATTTTCCGTGGCTGTGCTGGCCTTATTGTTGCCGCTTTGCTGTTTTAAGTCAGCACAAATTGGCAACGGTGGTGTGAAAGATTTTGATTGTGTAGCAAGATATTTTCAACAAATATAATAATGGTTTGTGAGCATTACTTGAACCTAGATGTTCTGCTCATTCAAACTTTCCTCCTTGTGCACCTTTTTCCTAGGAAATGTGCCATGATAACAGGAATCCACCAAGACGCTGATTAGTTTACTGCATGTTATACCTGAAACACACCCTTGTGTAAATGCAGAGAATAAGTACAAGACTTTAAGACCTGCACCTGGAGCTACGACTATTTTTGCACACTATAGGCTAAAACATTTGATGATGACATGCCCTGAAAGTACTTATGCATATGGTCATAATGTTATGGCTTGTCAGCTGTCCGAAAAAAGGTATGTACTGAACCATGGGCCAAAAAATGTGGTCAGCAAACTAACTCTTATACCCCTACTAATTGTGTGCAAATATCACGTAGTGATAAGTAATAAGTACAGCATAATTAACACATCTTCATTTAGATCATGCGGATAGCATTGAAACCATATAGTTACCAAGCAGGCACATGCTACATGAGTGACACTGATGAGACGTTTTTGAAGAAAGAAACTAAAAAAGGAAAGCGCCATAAGAAATGCAAGGATGAAAGGATTCCCAGAGAGAGAGAGAGATGGAGAAGGAGAAGTGAAAGTACTCCTTTTATGTCCGTGTGATAATGGCCTTATGCATTAATAAGCTCCTCCAGCGTGGTGGACGTCTGTAATTGTCTGGATGTTTCAGTGATGGATCATATAATGACCCAGTGTTCCATCACCAGTGCCACAGCATGTGCCATTAACCACTCCTTGCCATTGCTCCACACACACACACACCCATACCAACACATGCCAGCTCTCACACACCCACGCACACATACACACACTTTATAAATGTCTCTCATCTCCTCACACAGTGCTGTGATGGTGCCGAGGTTTCCACCCGGAGGGGTTTATTTAGATGAAATGTCACTTTTAATGGAAAACAGGATCGACGGGAAACAACAGTGCTGAATATTGCTTGGGTAAGGTGGATGGATGTGTGTGTGTGTGTGTGTTTCGCTTCTTGAGGTAACCAGACATCCCCATGAGGACAGAGTGAATATTACTTTTGACACTGTGGGCACTTTTGCTTGGTTCCCAATGGAAAAACCCAATACAGATCATTCTTATGAATCTGGGTGAATAGAAGTGTGTGTGTATGAGTGTATGTGTGTGTGTGTGTGTGTGTGTGTGTGGTCCAGTTTACTATTTGTGGCCCTGATTCTCGGCTCTTTGGGGTAATTTGCTCCATTCCTGCCCAAATGGACAGAGAACAAGTTGAAGGTGACAGCAGCGATAGCAGCTGTTCCTGGCTTTCCCTGGAGTCAACACACACACACACACAATAACCACACACACACACAATTCATAGTCTACAATCCACTGTCAGGGATGTTGGGACTCTTTTCTTTCCCTAGTCATCAGCTTGTTCATTCTAATTTTAGCTAGCACTTAACGCTAACGTGTCATTGTAACTCCCAGAGTCTCTTTAGCAGACACCAACATTAGCTAGTGGTCATTAGCGCTAGAAACAGGTTGGAGTTTGTTCTAGGCGTGGCTTCTAAATAACGTGATTTTATGTCTTGATTTTGAAGGAGGTTTATCTCACAGGACAAAAAAAATGCTAAATTCTGATATGCTAAGCATTTAGCAGCAGATTTGGTTTTCACTTCACATCTAAAAATAGTTGTCTTTTCTTAGAAGTGATTCGTAAACTCAGCATTCATTTAGTTTAAAATGTGAGTTCCTGGTCATTGCACCTTGTCCTCTGTTGAATTAGCATGTAGACCGTTTGGACCTTTCTCAGAAAAAGTGCTTTCATTTGACGTGCTTGGTAAGAAGAGAAAGAGAGAAGAAATAACGAGAAGGCTGACTGTAGTCTCAGAGGGCTTTCATTAGTAATTAATTCATCTACAGTGTTCCGGCAGTTCTGGCAGCCGTGAGGCAGCAATGAGCGCGGTGATGCAGTTGTGGGCAGCAGTGACCATAAAACGGTAGCAATGAGGCAGACATGAGGCAACTTTGGCCATACTGAGGCAGAAATGACACATGGGAGAGCACGATGAGGCAGAGGTGAGCTTAGCAATATGTGCTGAGAAAGTTATAAGCCTCCTGTGACGGCGGAGGTCTGTTTAAGACAGTACCGAGGCAAAGGTGAAAGATATAAGGCACTCCTGAGGCTGCAGAACCCATATTAAGACATTACCGAGGCAAAAGTGAGCGTGACGAGGCAGCAAAGGCTGCATTAGGACAGTACTGAGGCAAAGATGAATGTGTTAAGGTATACATGAGGCAGCAGTCAGCAAAATGAGACAGCTGTGAGATAATGGTGAGTGTGATGAGGCACCAGAGGCTATATTAAGACAGTATTGAGGCAAAGGTGAGTGATGAGGCAGCATTTAACACGATGAGACAGCTGTGAGGCAGCAGTGGGTGGGATAAGGCACCCATGAGGCGGCAATGGCGATATTAAGTTGATATTATGACAACGGTTGGTGTGAAAATGTACCTTTGCTTCAGCACAGTCTAAATATGGCCTTTGCTGCCTAATGAGTGCCTCACCGAGGCAAAGATGAGTGGGATGAGACACCTTTACCTCAAAACTGTCCTAATTCGGCATCTGCTACCTCATGGCTAAATTTGGACCCTGCTGCCTCATGAGTGCCTGACTGTCTCGCTCTGTATCACTCTCAGTGATGAGACAGTTAAAGCTGTGTTAATACAGAATTGAGAAAGATGAGACAGTCATGAGGCAGCAATGGACGTAATAAAACAGGGACGAGGCAGTGAGCCTGTGGTGAGCATGACAGTGCAGTTCTGAGGCAGCTGTGGCCGTGGTGAATGTGATGAGACAACCGTAAGCATGATGAGCCAGCAGTTATTGTGGCTGTGGCTGAGACATTGGTCTCCCTTCCCTGCAGGACATTTACACCAAGAGATGTAGGACCAGGGCAACTAGGATTGTTAAAGACTCGGCTCACCCCGGAAATTGACTTTTTCATCTTCTGAAATCAGGCAGAAGGTTCCGCACCATCATGGCCAAAACAGAGAGACTCAGGAGGAGTTTCTATCCTCAGGCCATCCGTTTTTTAAACAAGGACAGGTCTTTTTTTTCTAAACGTCTAAATTGTCATTCCACACTGCCTCTTAATTCCATATTGTTATGATCATTATACTTCTGCCATATTTCACTGTCCAAAATGACATGCTCCTTGTCTGTCTGCTAAAATCCTACTGTGTAGCATTTCACTGTTCACTGCTGTGTAGCTGCACTTTAAAAACAGTCTCATTGCACCTGTTATCTGTCTGCAGATTTTTGTACTTAGGTTAAGCTTATTGTAATATAAAAAATAGTTTATTTATATTTATTTTATTCCCTTATCTCCTTATTTTAAGTTTGTATATTGTATCTCTTTTATTTTTATTTATTTTTTATTATTATTATTTTAATTCTTTGCCTAAATTGCACAGTCAAAAGAGCGGATCAGGATACATTTCACTGCATGTTGTACCTGTATAATTTGCATGTGACAAATAAAGAATCTTGAATCTTAAATCTTGAATCCTGCTGAGGCAGTATCGTTCTCTTGCTTGTCCTAATGAAATCAGTGTTCCTGCGACACAAAATCCAAAACCATCTTATATGTAAAAACTCTCAGACTATTTTACAGCTCTGAGAAAAGAACAAACATCTCATGGCTAGAATTTGTCACACATTTTTGAAATGTTACATCTGAATTTTTTTTTTAAAGATTTGAGTAACACTGAATCCGCCATTAGGTGACAGGCCTCTTCCATCCTGTCTCTTTTCCCTCTACATCTCTCTCACACACACAGACACACACTCCATGTATGTCCTTTAAATCAGACGCAGTTAGCAGGACGGTAGCAATTCGCCAGCATTCCCCAAGAAGCACTTTTAAAAGCTAGAGCGGATCGCACAGATGAAAGGAGAAATTACTTCACTTTAGAGAGAAATCGCCTCCACTTGTACAGTTTATTTTCTCCAGCCGAACCAGGTGCTTTGCTCACCATCGCTCCCCCACCCAGGGGAGCCGACAGCGCAGACATCAAAGGAAAATATATGCGTGTTTTTCCTACTTTTCCTTTAAAAAAAAAAAAAAAAAGCCGGTCCGCTGCGACTTTTGCGAAATCTTCGTGCCGCATCTCTGTCATAAGATTAATAATTAATTAGAAGGATGTGTTAGTGAAATGCCTTTGAGAGATCTTGCCAAACATTTGCTGCGAAGTAGCCACCTTCCTCACCAATTTAGCGTAAATTAACAGGGTCCAAAATGCTAAAGGTGATACATTATAAAGTTCTCAACGTTTTTAGTTTTAACTCTTTAAGATGTTAAGAGTATAGCGTCTTACTCTCTTGGGTGTTTGCTGCAAGGCTAATGCTTTTAGCATCGCACATTTAATGCTAGTGTGTACTGGAGTGCTAGAATTGGAGACTGTGCGGTGAATTTAATTATTTGTGATTATTTGTCATCGTGAACACAGCACAGCATAGCACAACGAAATCTGATCGGTGCATTTGACCAATCCATGAAGGAGCAGTGAGCAGCTTTTTTGGCAGTCTTTGGGAACAGTACCTTGTTAATGAGTTCCTCATATCTTTATCAGTCCGGGACTAGAACTGGCAACCTTCCGATCATGTGGCCACCCTACTGCCTAACAGTTACGCTACCAACTGCCCTAATTAACATATTAAGTATGTCAATATGAAATTTTGCCTTTTAGACCCTTACAGAGTTCCAAACCAGTTCGTTTGAACTGATGCACAGATCAATGGATCTCATTCGTCAACCTGTTTAACGAAGTTTTCATGAAAATTATGAAATTCACCAGTTTTCTTATTTAGGTTTCGTTCTTAAATCAGTAAAAAATTCAGCTTATTTTTGTCTATTAATGTCCAAGAGAAACCTAAAAAATGGACCATGTTATGATTGTTGTCATTGCCTGGTTTGTCCACTAGAGGCACACTGCCACTTTACTGTTGCATTTTTGTGTTTTTATATATTTGACTCTTCTCATCTCATTTGTTTAAAGTATTATTTTAAAAAATGTTCATTTTTAAACTGCATTATGCTGGATGCAGTCATGCAATGTAAATGCTAAGGAATTTGTTTAAAATTGTGTGTTTCTGGAACAAATATTGGATAATTATTAAATGAGAAATCGGTATCGTTCTTGAAAATGTAATATTGATCAGCCTCTAGGTGTGTGCACTTTTTAGCCATGTTTAAAGATTTGATTTATTACAAAATCCCAGAACCCCATTTCTATCCATCCGTCACATTTATCTACTTTTGTGCCAACTATCAGATCACCGACATTTCTATTTAAAAATGGCGCCATGGCGAGTTTAAAGACTGCCGAGCCTCCATTGCTTTGGGAGCGATTGAACCCGTTTTCTCCTCCCCATCTTCTGGAAAGTTCACGACAGTGCCAATATTATTATCCCGTCCTGCAGGGTGAAAAAAAAGTTTTTCATTTTCCGACAGAGAACTGAACGCCTTTCGGCCAATTACGAGCCCTCGCTTTAGTTACAGGGAAGGTGAGCGTCTTCTTTTTTTTTTTTTACGAAGGCCTGTCGTTAAAAGCTGAGTGAGAGAGGTGATCGGGTTCGATTAACCTCCTCGGCTTGAGACGCGACGACTCCTGAGACGAGCCGCGATGCGAGATCGAGACGCAAAAAGAGCTGCAGGGGACAGACGCCCGGCTCGCTCTTCTTTAATATGAGATGTGTCAGCTCTCTTTCGCTTTCTCTCTCACTATCCATATTTCTAAATAATGTCGCATAATTATTGCTGGTGGAATGCAAAAGAGGTGTAAAAAAAAATGGAATTTATTCTATGTTTACGATTTCTGTCAAACTTTATGGTTGAAAAACAAGCTCCTTTTTTTTCACTCTCTCACTCGTTCCATTTTTCTATATTTCATTGTAAATTTCTGTTCATCTTTGTGGTGGGAAAACATCGTTTGTTTGCTTTTTATTATGAGATGGAATGCTTCCGTTTTTCCACCACATCTCTCTCCAAGCTATAATCCTGACCTGTCATACCTCACCATGCATCCACACGTTTACACACTCACACACACACACACACACACACATGCTCACACACATGCTCACACACTGATTTCAAAGTCACTCATGTTTAATTGTCCTGTCAGAGCTGAAGAAAGGGATGTCGTGGCTCTCGCCGCTGCTCTCCTCCAATTATCCCTGCAGCTCTATTCATTACGCTGGTGAAGCACCGGCTCTCCCACCGCTGCCCAAATTACCAACTTCAAATCGCAGCAGCCCTCCCTCCCTCCCTCCCTGTTACCTTCTGTTTTTACTGTAACACCTTGTATTTACCGTCGTCTTGGTCCTTCTCCTCCTCCTCCTCCTCCTCCTCCTTCTTCTTCAATAGCTTGTAGATCTGTCCGTCCCTCCCTTTGCAGTCTGTAGCCGTTTGAGTCTTCACTTGCTCTCTCTCTCTCTCTCTCTCTCTGTTTTACTTTCCCTCGCTCTTACACACGCATGCAAACACACCTTTCATCTATCTCTGTTTCACAATCAATAACTTTCTCTGAATCTCTCTCTCGTTTTTGCTCCCTCCATCTCCTACCGCTCTTTTTTTCATCACTCTCATTTCTGTTCTTATCCTTGCTCTCTCCATCTTCAACCAGTTTTTCGTCGGTCTTTGTCTTTTTCTTTCTCTCTTTCACTCTCTCTCCATCTTTTACCACTCTTTCTCTTTTTCTCTTTCTTTCGTTGGCCCCATCCTTGCTCTCTCCATCTCCTACCACTGTTGTTCATCTCTCTCTCTCTCTCGTTTTCTCTCTCTCTCGTTTTCTCTCTCTCTCTCTCTCTCTCTCGTTTTCTCTCTCTCTCTCGTTTTCTCTCTCTCTGTTCATTGCTCTCTCCATCTACTACCACTCTCTCTCTCTCTCTCTCTCTTGTTTTCTCTCTCTCTCTCTCTCTCTCTCTCTCTCTCTCGTTTTCTCTCTCTCTGTTCATTCCTCTCTCCATCTACTACCACTCTCTCTCTCTCTCTCTCTCTCTCTCTCGTTTTCTCTCTCTCTGTTCATTGCTCTCTCCATCTACTACCACTCTCTCTCTCTCTCTCTCTCTTGTTTTCTCTCTCTCTCTCTCTCTCTCTCTCTCTCTCTCGTTTTCTCTCTCTCTGTTCATTCCTCTCTCCATCTACTACCACTCTCTCTCTCTCTCTCTCTCTCTCTCTCGTTTTCTCTCTCTCTGTTCATTCCTCTCTCCATCTACTACCACTCTCTCTCTCTCTCTCTCTCTCTCTCTCGTTTTCTCTCTCTCTGTTCATTCCTCTCTCCATCTACTACCACTCTCTCTCTCTCTCTCTCTCTCTCTCTCGTTTTCTCTCTCTCTGTTCATTCCTCTCTCCATCTACTACCACTCTCTCTCTCTCTCTCTCTCTCTCTCTCGTTTTCTCTCTCTCTGTTCATTGCTCTCTCCATCTACTGCCACTCTCTCTCTCTCTCTTTCCCTCTCTCTCTCTCTCTCTCTCTCTCTCGTCCTTGTCTGTTTTCATTCTTCGGCAGAAATGCTCACGTAGCACATGCTCACTGCATCACAGCACATTTTTGGCAGCTGCAAGATGCAGTCGGAGGCCAGAGTTCACTTTGACGAAGGAAAACCTGTGGCCGTTTTCATCACAATGTATGACACTGAAACTGTGAAAAACTTGCGTCAGTAAAACTTTGTGATTTGGCAGTTGGTAGTGTAACGGTTAGGGAGTGGGAACGAAGGGTCGCCGGTTCAAGTCCTGGACCGGTAAAGGTACCACTGAGGTACTCACGAGCAACACGCCGACCCCAAGCACTGCCCAAAAAGCTGCCCGCTGCTCCTTCACAGATGGGCTTTGTAGAGTTAATGGCTCCTGGTCTCGGCTGGCCGATAAGGGATACGGCTTTGGGAAAAAAAGGCAAAAGGCCCTCCCTCCTTCACCCACAGGGCCTCGCCGTGCCCCCGAGCCCCCCACTTCCAGTCTCTGTTCTCTGTAATTCCTCTTTGTATTCCGGGCTGCTGTTCCTCTTTCATCATGACCAGCTTTGGCCTGAGAGAGAGAGAGAGAAGGACTGGGGATCAAAATAGAGCTCTAACGATCTTTTTGCAGCCTATAGCCTTTGCAGTCTTTCTCTCTCTCTTTCCCTCTCTCCCTCTCCCTTATTCTCTCTTTTTCCCTCTTTTTTCCTTTCTCTCTCCCTCACTCTCTCTCTCTCTCTCTCTCTCCCTCACTCACTCTCTCTCTCATCTACACACACACAGACCTTTCATCTATCACTTTTCTCTCACTTTAACTCTCTAATACTCTCAGATTTGCTCTAATTCTCTCTCTCTCTCTCTCTCTCTCTCTCTCTCTCTCTCAATCTCCTCCCACTCGTTTTTCATCTCTCTCTCTTTACCCCCACTCTTTTTCTTTTTACCACTTACTCCTTCCTTCCGTTTAACTGGCTATTATACACGTGTGATTCGTTTGTTTCTCACTGTTTTTCTCCCTCCTGTTCTTTTTCTGTTTTTTAAATTGTATATTTTCTCTCTCTCTCTCTCTCTCTCTCTCTCTCTGTCTCTCCCCCTCCCTTTAACACTCTCTCTATCCTTCTTTTTTACTGTCTTTACTGATCTCTCCCTCCTCAACCAGTTTTTCGTCTGTCTTTGTCTTTTTCTTTCTCAATTTCACTCTCTCTCTTTCCTCTCTTTTTCTCTTTCTTTCGTGGAGCCCCGTTCTTGCTCTCTTCATGTCCTACCACTGTTTTTCATCTCTCTCTCTCTCTCTCTCTCTCTCTCTCTCTCTCTCTCTCGCTCTCGCTCTCTCTCTCTTTCCCTTCAGCCACTCTATCCTTCATTTTAACTGTTTTATACACATTTGCCTGCCCCCGCCCTTCTCTCTCAAATCATACACACTCACTTTTTATCTCCGTCTGATCTCTCTCTCCTTTTAACTCAATAAAACTCTCAGAATTCTGCTTTCTCTCTCTCTCTGTCTCTCTCTCACACACACACACACACTTGCCATCTCTCTCTCTTACTTTAACTTTATAATGCTCTCACGTTTGTGTCAATTTTCACCCCTCTCTCTCCCTCCCTCCCATCCTCTCTCTCTCTCTCTCTCTTATAACTCCTCGGTGTGACAGTAGGAATGATGGAGATTGCTCCCTCCCTGGCTCACACACGTGTTTCCCGCTGGTGTGTGTGTGAGGGAGGGAGTGTGTGTGTGTGTGTGTGCTGTAGGTATAAACTGCTCCTCTCCTGAGGACACGAAGCGAGGAATGATGTGATGAAAGAGTGCTGTCGTTTATCTGCTGATGCGGGAGGAAGAAGGAGGCTGACGCCTTTGCTCAGCCGTGGGGGGTCGTCTGTCACCGCGGCAACGCCCCTCTCATTACTGTGTGTGAGTGTGTGCCTATGTCCATGTGTGTATTTTTTTAAAGCCTGATCCAACGGTACTCTTCTTTACTTTTTATGAAAGATGTGAGGTGTGAGAGTGTGTGAGGAAATGGGTTTGTGTGTGTGTGTGTGTGTTGGTTTTTATTGTCTATGTTTGTATGAGCGTAACGATGTGTGTGCTTGCGTTTGTGTGTGAGTATATGTGTGTTTGTGTGTGTGTGTGTGTGTGTTTTTTTATGCATTCATGTATGGAAGTGTGTGTGTGGGTCTCCATGAGGGCGTATGGCCGATATCGAAACTTCCCACCCTATGTAGTGTACCAAGTCAAATAGGGCACGTTGACACTCCATGTGCACCACCTAGTGCGTAGAGAGCCATCAAGCTACAACCCCGGCTATTTCCTGAGATGCATACTACCACATAGAACAGTATGTTAGGAGCGCCTTACCTACCATACTATTAAGTGCGGCAGTACGCGGTTCGGGACACAGCCCAAGTGCGCATTCACATTCGCTAAGTGAGGCAAACACACTGTTTAGTTTTGAGCGAGACTAGAGTTTTTGGTAGCGAATGTTCCACTGCGTGCTTAGAACTTTGGCACAAAATAACATCATACATTTTAAGACAGAAGGTGCGAGCCGTTTAAAATCCCGCCTCGGACTTTGGACACGCCTGGCACAACCGCTACATTTCCGACGTACAATAAATGCAACGTAAAATATCAGTGGAAAATATTGGGCAAATTGAAGCATCGGTCCGATGCCGGTGAACTATCAACCGATTCTGATATGATTCCGATATTATCGTGCAGCCCTTGTTTTCTACACGTGCTTGTACATATATATATATATATATATACGCGTGTGTGTGTGTGTGTGTGTTTGTGAGTGCTGGATGTGGTGTTTACCTCTCCTCCCCCTGAGCTCTCTCTCTCTCTCTCTTCCTCTCTCCTGACACGTTTGCTAAGAAACTGCAGACTGACTGAAGTCTGCGAGCGTTTTCCTTTTCATCTCTCCCTCTTCATCCCTCCGTTCCTGAGCAGCACCGCCGCCCTGCGCTCAGGAAGAAAAAAAAAAAAAAACAGAGAAAAACATCTGCCTCTGTCAGGGCCGCTTTAGCACTGGAGGGGAGTTTTACCCATGTTTACTGAGCACGTCGGAATGCGAAAGAGAAAGAGAGACAGCGAGAGAGAGAGAGAGAGAGGGAGAGATGCTGATTACTGAGTCATTTTCCAACTGTTTGTAAATGCATAAATGCGTCCTCATGAACACAAACGTGTACCGACACCAGCGAATGTTTGACAGCTCACAGGAGAGTGAGACGACGTGCGGCAGCACACTTACAAATGCAGGAATCTGAAGCCGCATCGTAATCAGGCGTTAGGGTTGTGACGAGACACTCGACTCACGAGATGAGACGATAATACGCGAGATTGGGTTCACGAGAACGAGACGAGATTTTAACACTATTTTATAAGCTTCAGTGATGAAACATATGGAATATTATGTGTATTTTTGTGATAGAAATTTAGTTCCGCACTCGTTCACAAGTTCTATCCTTTTTTTCATCCGTCATCCAACATGGAACACAAATTTTGACATTTTTCACCGTTCTTCACAACGCCACCAACTTCGATGAGATCCGAGGGCCCATGAACCTCTTCGCCTATCTGTAAACGTCATGACTCGCACTCGTTTTTTTTTCCATCCAGTTTTTTCTGTCGTTTATTTTTCCCATAGGAACCCATTCGTTTTCTCCCATTAAAAATACACAGCTTTCCTTCGCGTGTTTTTGTGTGACTGTCAACACGGTTCTCGTGTCTCCTCGGAACTCACTGAATCCGTTTCGACTGGCACTCATCTTAATCTCTTAATCTTAATCATTCCTCGTTCTTTTCCCATTCACTTCAATGCATTTTAGTCAAAGTCTTTCTATGGGGTTATTTTTGTGCCGTAATTCTGATCACGCGTTGCACCTTTCGCGATCAATATCTCGGGTCTGAATGTGCTTAACTCCGCCTGAATGCTCACTCGAAACGGTCTGTGTGCGCTCAACACTGCCTGCATTCGCACGCACGAAAGCGTGAAAACAAATTTTTACCCGGCAAACAAACGTGAAACAAATCTAGCGACCTGATTGGAGAAGAAATCAGCCAGTTTTCTCCGAGGATGTGATTGGCTGGTTTAATGAAGCATGTTTATAGCGCGGTGCCAATTCGAGCGAGCGTGATGGCAGTGTTGCACGAGCGAAGAAAGCAGAGTCGCGTGCACAGACCGTCTCGAGAGAGCGTGCAGGCAAAGTTGAGCGTGTGCAGACCCGAGATTTTGCTCGCGAAAGGTCCACTGCGCGCTCAGTATTACGGCACAAAAACGACGCCGTATCTAACCCCATCGGCCAGTTTTCATGTCACAGCTACAAAACGTGAACAATCACATTGGCAGTTTCTTGTGGAAATGCTTTTATTAAGCATGTCTTATGCAGTCAGTCACACATTAGAACCACACTCACACTCACGTCACGTGCAGTCTGCAAGCTTCTCCCAGCTCTGTTGAACACTGGTCAGTTTCTGACCACAGAGGCCCAGCGGACCTGCAGTTATTTAGCTTGTGTTTCATTCTCAACAGGGCGGTGATGCAACATTGAGGCTGTTTTGCTGATACTCCAGTGCCATTGCTCGGTTGAGAATATCCAGACTAGGACGTTACTGTGGTTAAGAACTGGTTGATGATGAACAGTGTTAATTCTGGAAGACTTTTAGATCTTGCCTTTTAACTAAAATTCATAGAAATAAGATTAAGTATTAACTAAAACCGCTGTGGACTCATGATTCATTTCAGTCCTGACTTATTCAACAAAGACATGTTTTAGTCCAATTTTAGGGCCTGTTTACAGATATTTCTTCATACGTTTATTTTTTTAATTGCGTTTACACGGCATTCGGTTTTAAAAAAGGCCTGTTCAAATGTATGCGGATATTTTTATAAACACATTTTTTATACATTTGCGGCTTTCGTTTACATGAATCCACAGAATCCAGGGTTTTGAAAAATCTTCACTTCAAAAAATATGCATTATAAAAATATCGGCATACGTGGAAAGCCATTTACGTGTAAACGAAAGGCCCAAACGTATAAAAAATGCACTTAAAAATAAAAATATCCGCATATGTGTGAACAGGCCTTTAGTCAAAAACATTTTTACATTTTATTTGGCAGTAATTGAAAGTGAAGTGAAAGTGATTGTCATTGTGAACACACCACATCACAGCACACAGTGCTCCACACAACCAAATGTGACCTCAGCAGTGGGCAGCTGACCTGACTATAGCACCTGGGGACCAGTGCCTTGCTCACGAGTACCTCACGAGTACCTCAGTGGTACCTTTATCGGTCCTGGAATCGAACTGGCGACCTTCTGATGACGGGGTTTAACTGCCTCAAGTGTAAATAATTAATTACAATGTAATGAATTAAAAACAATGCTTTGAACCAGCGACATCAAGCCTTCATGTTGAAATGAAAAAGACGTTTTACTTTTTTTATTTATGCGTCTCCTGATGATGCACATTCAGATGCCTCTTGAGTTTTGTGATTTTTTCTCACTTTATACCCACATTTTTTGCAAAGTCGTAAATGAATTCAAATGTCCGTTGGTTCTTACCAGTGTCGCCGTGATTTAAAGCTTGCAATACATGTCTGTGCGTATCTTGCAGATTGAATGCATGCGAGCAATTGGTATAAACAACAAGGTGTAGCTACATGGTTCCTAATAATGTGGCCAGTGCGATTTTTAAGGTGGTTGTTGGTTAAGACGGTAAAATGCAGCACAAGCGAGTTTGGCCCCGGTACCAACGTAAAGGTGGTCAAAGTAGAAACAAAATCTTTTTTATTGATCAGCAAAAGCAGCAGTGCTATTGTTTTTTTAGATCCTGCAATTATTGCTTCGTTGCTAAATCCTGGCATAAATTAATGGGGAACAACGTGGTGGGCCCTGCACTCTCAATTAACGTTCAACACCAGAAGGCTGGAACATCCCTACATATCGCATTTCAGCAGTAATTTTAATAGTGACACCAAAATTATTTTTGCATCCTTTAGCAAGTCGGATCGTCTTAGGTGGGCAGAAATTTGTGCTTATCTTGATGCTAAAGCAAGACGCCATATGGACTCGCGTCCACGTCCACAAAAACGTGGCAGTCCGGGCCTTTTTGCTCAGCATTATGTCCTTTTGTTACTGTGTGGACTGGGGTAGATGCAGACAAAGGAACATTTGGAGTGTTTGGAGAGTGTAGTTCTCTTACAACAGGGCTTTGGAACATCTGATGCAACACTTCTGTTAATGTAACGTGATGGTCTAGATTGGAGCAGCAAACCTGGAGAAGAGAGTGGTCTGTTATGGAAGGGACTGTACCATTTTTAAGTTGAATCGCGAGGCGGCAAGAATTAAATGGCTTTGTATTATCATTACGAGGTGATGCTTAGACTCTGTTGACTTTACGTGGGTAAAATTAAAACTTTAACCTTCCAAATTTGCTCTCAGTTGGAGTGAAATCGTTTAAATCTGAATTTCCTCCAGTCGGAAAAGACGTTCTGCGAAGTGAAGACGTGGTGTGACGTAAAACGGACGCAGACTCTAGTATTTTGGTCTCACAACCGCGAGTTGTTCGGGATCGTAACCCTTGGACGCAGATGCAGGATTCGTAGTTTACTCTTTAATGCTTTTAAACACGAATGTAAAACGCCAAACAACTCAGACACGGGCTCGCGCTGGTTTGCTCAGTCTCTCTGCAGTTCGTAGGAGAACGCCACTCGGATACAGACCCACACTCCAACGAGTTGTGATGTACACAGCTTGACCACGAGCTCGCTCTGGGGCGCGTTTCCCAAAAGCGCCGTTGCTAACTACGTTATCATAGTGTACATTAGAAACGTTAGCAACGGCGCTTTTGGGAAACGCGCCCCTGGTTAGCTCGGTCTCTCTGCCGTTCGTGGATCGACAAGTGATCAAAAGTGAAACCGCTCTCCGGCAAGTTGACTGAACTGGTTGGTGTCTATCCCGTGGCGTCTCAAAACGACAAAGACGCGAGTCCGGCCGGCTGCTGTGGATTGCAGTTTCTCTCTTAGAACTGAAACATACACAAAGCACAAAGGTTAAAGGGTTTAAATAAAGGATATTTTTCTTGCGTTAATAATAGTCGATTTCACACCGAACCTTCACCTCTGTCCTAAAGGTTCTGAACAACTTAAAACCAAAGATGATGGACAGGCAGACGGACGTAACTGACGCAATGGCGGCAAATATTTTCACCAAATCAACAATCAGGAAAAAAATGCCTAGATTACGCACGAGACGGATCACCTGCAGCCAATGAATGCAGTAGTCTAGTCAGGAGGTTAGATCCCATTTATGACTAGAGCTGGTTTCTAGTGATTCTGAAAAAAATTTCTCGTCTAGTCTAGTGATCAACTCAGCACATGAGAGCGTGAGATTGATGCTTAATGTGTGAGCGTCATTCCAGATGCGTGAGAGTTGGCAACCCTGTGTGTTGTGCTGAGGTGTGTTCACAAAGACAAGAAATCACTCATTTTCACTTAAAGGCATTGGATGTTGTTTTGAACGGGGTAAAAAATACAAATTATGTCAAAAATATGTAGCTACTCTGAAAGCACCGACCTTTAGATATGTCATGGTTACAACATGTGGAAATGCTTCCTCTGTCTGGTGCTAATATCCGCTTGCGCCAGATGCTAGCTTGGCGTGGCCAGGGCTTGTGGAAATGCAGTTCCACGAGCCTTAGTTCATGACAGGAATCTTCTAGAAAATGAGGTTTGCAGTTGTTGTAGACGTGATGTTTCTTTAGTAGCCAAACATTTTGACGGCTACAGCGCCAGCACACAATTAGCGGGACCACACTTTTGCTTTTAACTGACTGGCAGCTTTGTTTTTCGCTAAGATTGGCCGGGGTGAGTTCAATTAGGCTAGTTTCTAAGGCCTGCCACCGCAGATGCGGAGGTTTTGTCACCAGTAACATGTAAAAAAGAGTGTTTTGTGGCTCTGGCGGTAGACAAGCTGTTAAGTTTAAAGTGTTGTAATTTGCACTTTGCACAAAGGTTCCTGTCACAAGTAATGCTCTATTTTTTCGCTAGCACCTCTTTTGCTTAATTACACCTCAGCTGGTGCTAACGCTGGAATTAAACCAGCTGTTTTGCGGTGTAAGACATTTCTGGTACATCTAAGCGAAGTCTCATCACCAGTATGCGAGATTTTGTGCCTGGGATTAAAAGCAAGTCTCTTTAATCTCACTGACCTGAGACATTTGGGTACGTTTTGGCTGCGGACGGAAGCCGTGACATTTTTCCTTTGACATGCGGCGCCCTGTTTCCGTTCCATTACACCGAAAATGGAACTCGCTCGCCTCTCTCAGGACTCCTGTCGTTACCTTTCTAGCGGGTATTTCTTTTGCCATGATCTTGGGAAAACTAATTCTCTCCCACAGCTGCGTTGCTTGACACCTGTGCTGTTTTGTAGTGTTTCTCCTCGCTTCTCTCCGTTTTCTCCTCATCTCTCATCTCTCTCTCTCTGTTTCTCTCGCTCGCTAGCAGCTGCTCGCTTCCCCGCGGAGCTCGGTGAAAACCCAGCTGGGGAAATCAGCGAATCAGAGCCTGATTGTGCCACTGATGGAGACCATTTGGACTCGGGCTCTGCAGCGGGAAATTGAATTACCTTCACAGTCTGTTTGCGTTTTTTTTGTGGCCCTGTTTTTGTGTGTGTCAGAGTGTGTGAGCGCGATTTTCGGCTGAAGCGGAGAACATGGCGGCTCTCGCTCCCGCTGTTTAGTGTGTGTGTGTGTGTATTTTGATGGTGGAGATGGTGTCTCCTCGCTCGCACTGTTTAGAGTGAGTGGGTGGGTGCGTGGGTGGGTGGATGTGTTTTGGAAAGAGTGTGTGTGAAAGTGTGTGTGCAGGCTAAAATCGCTAGAACATGGCTTTCCCAATCCCCCAGTGTGAAATCCGTTCCTGTACGCTTCACGCTGCTCTGTACTAAGGTGGAACCGTGTTAAGCTTATAGGATATTAGCCTCGTCGCGCACCGTCACGGGTCTCCGACACGACCAAACCCCACCCTCACACCAAAGAGCCGAGCGACTATCACGGGAGGCAGCCGGCATGCCGATTACGGCCGGCTTTTGAGTCAGCGTGGCTCCTTGGATGCAATTTCGCAGCATAAGGTGAAACGACGGGGTTAGGCCGAGTTCAGAGGTCAGAGATCGGCTAAGTGTGATGTCTTTGCTCTTAGATTAGGGATGTAACGATACATCGATCTACGTTGATACTAGGGGGTGAGGGAAGAAGGAACAAGGGTCAGTCTACATCTACATATGTGACTCTGCACAGCAAAACCAGTCGCTTGTCGCAACAGAGGTTTCCGAGAAAAACCACCGTTTATGTTGCGTGGGGTAAAATTTTGGATTTTTTGTTTTTAGTGTTTTGAAACAGTGGAAGGTCTATACTGTACTGTTGTGAATGGGCTGAAAAATCCTTACCCTTTCCATCCTAAAACGCGGACTTTCTTGAGGTGAGGAATTCAATTCCAGCAGAGGGTTAAAAGTTTCTGTTTTGACCGCTCTACTGCAATATTTACGGTAAATCCACTCAATGACTAGCGTGAAGATATTTCTCCGGAATCCACCTTTCGTCTCCCGGAGTTCAGTTAACTCTTAACGCAGGTAGGCTATCCGTGGCTGTGAAAATGCAGCGTAGGGCTACGTGAAATGCAACGTAGCCGCTGACCGCACTAAGCGCCTAGAGTGCTATCGGGCGATATAGTCAACTTCAAAGGCAGATTTCTCCGCTTTCACTTGGCGTGACAGGAGAAACCCGACTTTTGAATGTTGATATCTCAGTCATATGTCGCTACATTCATTCCATATAGGTATCGCTTCGGCTTGATGAGTGTTCTTTCATGAAAACATAATAACTCAATTTTGAAAATTTGCGACTGGTTTTGCTGCAGAGACACACATTTGTTCTTAAGAAAAATGCCAGATTTGCAACGTTCTTAGATTGTTTACAAGTTTAATTTTCAAGGTGATTAATGTTTAAATATTATGAAAGCTAATGTTTTGCATGTCGTAAAAACTGCGCAAGTGAGTTTAAGAATGATTTTTTTTCTTAAGACCGGCTGATGAATGAGGCTCAGTGTTTTCATACAGCACTAGCCTCAGTGATGACAACAAGCTGCGGAGCTATTTAAAAGGAACATTACATTAAATAGCCATTTATTCTGTTTCCCGCTTAAGGGGGTAGTGATGAGGCCTCATCCGAACGGCACGCAGCGGGCCCGTAATGGTAGATGATATTGCCCAGGATGAGGAACAGAAGACAAATCCTTTGTTCTGTCGTTCTCTCTGCAGCACACTTCAGTCTTATTAAAGCCAACAATATTTTTCTCGTAGCGCCCTTCGCCGCCATTAGTAATAATTAATCCAAACAAACGTTTCTACGTGTCGTAATAAAGGCCGCGATTGTTTCTCGTAATCAGACGACTAATTAGGCCGTAACGAGGCCACGCAGTAGCGAGAGAGAAAGAAAGAGCCGAGAAAACTCTCTCTTCCCACGGCACTCCCAACCCTATTAATGCGGAATTCCACGCGGGAAAAGGAGGAATATTGTTGCCCGCCGTTCGTGCCATGAATAATGCATTTTCTTCCCTCTCTTTCTCTCTGTCGCACCGCTTTCTTGCAAAACTGGGCTCTGTATTTAACCCATCCGATGGGAGTGGTACAATAAGCTCAGAGTAGTGTTAGACGGTAATTTTGCTCATGAGTACCTAGTGAACTTTACCAGCCCCGATTCAACTCCACCTTCTGATCATGCAGCTTAAGTTCACTACCTTTAATAACTCTCAGTAGTAACTGAAATGAAAAGGAGAAATAAGATATTAGCAGCTTTTCTTTTTGTAAAACATTGTGTTAATATGAGTTTATATTTTGGGTTTAACATTAGGTTTATATTTGAGTTTAGGGTGAGTCTCAACTCAAACCCTACCAAGTGCCTTATGAGTGGAATGGAACGCTGCATGTGAACCTGTCTGTCTTCCTGAGTGACTGTTGTTATTTTCTCTCTCTTTTGTTTTCTCTTTCGGTCTTTTGTCTCTACCCCTCTGTCTGTCTGTCATCTTTCTTTTTTCTCACTAACCCCCTTCTCCTCCGCTTTTTCTTCTTGGCACTTTTTATTTCTCTTTTCTTTTATTTTCTTCGGTTTTTTTTCTTTTCATTCCTCAAACACACACTCCACTTCTATTTCATTTCTTGCTGTGTCTTTTTTCTGTCTTCGTCAGTTTCTTCCTCTCTCTCTTTATTTCCGTTTTTCCTGTTTTTCTCCATCACTCTCTTTCTTACTCCTTGCTCCCTCTTTTTCTCTACTGCCCCTATGCCCCCCGCCGCCCCCACCCCCAAGAGAAAGACAGGAAGAAACATAGATGGATGGAGACAAGACAGGGTGAGTGAGAAAGTGAGAAAGAGAAAAGATACAAAGAAGTGGGGAGAGAAAAAAGAAAGAAAGAAAGAAAGAAAGAAAGAAAGAAAAGAAAGAAAGAAAGAAAATGAAGGGTGAGAAATAATAAAGACATAAAAAAAGAGAGGAAAGAGAAAACTATACAGAAAGAAGACAAACAGCGGTAGAGAAAAGGAGAGACATAACAAAAGAAAAACAGAGAAAAGGATAAAAGGTAGAGAAAACGATGGTGGAAAGTAAGAATGGAAATACAGGATGAAAAAGATACAGAGGAGACGGGAGGGGAGAGGCAGTGAGAAAAGACAGGATTTGAGAAAGGGGGAAAAAGCAAAAAAAAAGATGACAGGAAGAAAGACAGAGGGTTAGAGAAGAGAGAGAGCGAGAGAGACAGAGAAAGACACAAAGGGATGGAAAACAAAATGACAGGGAAAGTAAGAAAGAGAAAGACAGGAAGAAAGATAAATGGATAGAGAAAAGACAAATTGAGTGAGAAAGAGAAAGACAGCAGAGAAAAGACAGAAGGACAGAAAAACAGAGGAATGGAAAAGAAAATGACAGGGAAAGTAAGAAAGAGAAAGACAGGAAGAAAGACAGAGGGCTTAGAGAAAGAGAAAGGGAGGGAGGGAGTAGAGAGAAAGATGACATAAACTCACTTCCACCCCCTTTTCTCTCCTTTTTTTTCCTCCATTTCCATTGACCACCTGGTCAGTGCGGGTGAATGTATTCTTCCCTCCTTCCGTTTCTGTCTGCGCTTTGGCTGAGCGCCGTTGTTGCTGCATGCTGGGAGACCTCAGCGTGTTAGCTGTCTCTGGAGGTGGCGGCGGAGTCCCAGGAGCAGCCGGAGAAATGGGATTTGAGCCGTCCGCCTACAGCCAGGCTCTTTACGGGTTCTACATGAACAGAAAGACGGAAAGGCTGCTGTTTGGGAGGATGCACGCTGTCTGGGGCTTGTTTGTGTGTGTGTGTGTGTGTGTGTGTGTGTGTGTGTGGAGATAAATGTCAGCACCATCGCTGTCTTTGAAAGCCGAGAGAGTCGTGTGAGAACAGACGAGTATAGAACATAACCAAATTTTTTCTGAAAGGGCTGTTGAACGAGAGATGCTGAAAACGAGTGAGAGAATAAGGAGGGGAGGAGGAGAAGAAGAGAGGAGGTTGTTACAAAATTAGTGCCCTCGCTTAGACACTCCTTCCCCGCACCTGCTGCTCACTTTGGTTCTCTTTTTGCTTCTCTTTCTCTCTGTTTTTCTGTCTCTGGGGATGATTATGTCTTTTCTGTCTCTCTCTCTTCCTCTCTTTTCTATGTATCTGTCTCTTTCTTTCTCTTTCTCAAAGTATGTCTCTCTCTCTTTCTCTATGTATCTGTCTCTCTTTTTCCCCTGCCTTTCTCTGTGTATGTCTCCATCTCTCATTTACTCAATCTTTCTTTGTCTGTCTCTTTTTTTCTCCGTCTCTCTTTTCTCTCTGTTTTTCCATGTGACTCTCTTTTTCCATCTCTTTTTCTCAAAGTGTGTCCTCTTTCTTTATTTTTTACCCCCTCATTTTCTCTTTCATCTGTCTCACTCTCAGCCTCTCTCTTTCCTCCGTCTTTCTCTATATGTCTCTCTTTCTCTGTCTCTTATTCCTCAGTGTGTCTCTGTCTCCATTTCACAGTCTCTCTCTTTCTTCTGTCTTTTCTCTGTATGTCTCTTTTTTCTTCTCTATGTGTGCACTGTGCCTCTGTGTCTCTTTTCCCCTCTTTTCTTTTCTTTTTTATGTGTCTCTATTTTTCTTTATTGTTCTCTATGTATTTCTTTTTTTTCTTTCTTCTGCCCCCCTGGCTCTATGTCTTCCCCTT
Source organism: Distichodus sexfasciatus (assembly GCA_032718565.1). NCBI lineage: Eukaryota > Metazoa > Chordata > Actinopteri > Characiformes > Distichodontidae > Distichodus > Distichodus sexfasciatus. The sequence goes on from JAVGVS010000924.1 coordinate 32,869, forward strand.
ATGTATTCCCTCTTTTCTTTTCCTCCTCACTCTCTCCCTCATTCGGTCTCTGTATCTGCCATTCTCCGGGTGTCTCTCTCTTTCTCTCTCTTGTCCCTGTCTTTATTTACGTCTCCCTCTCTTTCTTATGCATCGCTCTCCTCTTCCCCGCCTTCTATAGGTATGTCTTTCGTCTCTCTGTCTCCCCATCTCTCTTTTCCTCCGTCTTTTTCTATGTGTGACTCTTTCTTCACAGTGTCTTCCTGTCTCCCCCATCTGCTCTCTCTTCTTTTCCCTTTCACAGTGTGTCTCTCTTTCTTTGCCTTCGTCTCGCTTCATATGTCTCTAATTCTCTGTCCTTCTCTTGAGTTCGGGCTCTCTCGCTTCCTCATTGTTGATCTTGTTGTCGTGATGTAAACCAGCAGACGATCTTTTATCTCATGCCGATCGTCACGTTTGATTCCAATCGATTAAAGTTGCATCGAGCAGCTCTCGTGATATCGACGACATCACATCGACATTGCATCAGTCCTCTATATTTGAATCATGACAACTGCGAGGCATCGTGATCGTATCATTTTATGACGACAACTTATGTGCTACTTAGGCGCTTAAACCTGGAGGAGTTTCGCCATCTGACCACGCATTCAGACACAGACATATGCACATGTCCTGCCCTACCATAAACCTAACACGTCTGCCTTGGCGGGGTTTTGGTGTCGGAGCGACAGAACAATAGAAGGAGAACCGTTAAGACGACAACAAGAAAAAAAGGTCCAGCTCTAATTCGCCACGCAGAATAATAAACCTGGCTGTGTGTCAAGTAGGGGCTGAAATCCAGAGCCTCTTTAATTAGGCCCCTGTTACAGCTTTTATGTGACACGTTTATTCGTCTTCACCAGCCCTCTTCTTTCCTTTCTTCTTTTCAGCCGTTTCACGAAGCGACGGATCAAACGCTCTTAAAAGAAATAAACGACCCAAACGTTCCCGACTTCCTTCGTACTGCATTAATGCAAAGACTGACTTAAGGAGTGCTGTTTGTGCGATTAGAAAATACAACACTAATCCCCCCTCTCTCTCTCTCTCTCTCTTTTTCTTTTTTCCAGACACGCTGTCCTCAGGTCGAGGTGAGTGTGTGCTCTGCACCGTGCTGGAATGTGTGTGTGTGTGTGTCATCACAATCGCCATGGCAGCAGGAGCGGCCAGACGCTGAGTTTTCCTAAAATGGCTTTTATGGCTTGGGGAGAGAGAAAAGGTCGAACGAAAGTAGCCTCCGCTTGGCTGTGTGTGGTCAGACGGGTCATGGCTTCGGTGGATTCTGTATGTGTGTGTGTGTGTGTGTGTGTGTGTGGGTTTGTAGGTGTGCGTGTGTGTGTGTGTGTGTGGCCGATCAGAACCCAACTCTGAGATTACTTTTGCAATCATTCTTTCACTTTTTTCCTCTTTTTTCTCCCCAGCATCTCTTTCTTTATGGCCTTAATCTCTCTCTTTGCTCTGTAGTTTCTTTCTATAGACTGTCCCTCTTTTCTTCTAGATTTTTTCCTCGCTTCTCCCATCTCTCTACCCTTTTTCACCCCCATCTTCATCCCCATCTCTATCTCTCTCTCTCTCTATCCCCATCTCTATCCCATTTCATCTCTTATCACCTCTCTTTGTCCTCTAGTCTCTCTCTCCTCTCCTCGATTGTCCTTCTTTTCTAATTATCTCTCTCTCACTCTCTCTCTCTCCCATCCCTCATCCCTTTTTTCACCTCTTCAGTTTCTTTGTCCTCTAGTCTTTTTTCTTCGACTGTCTCTTCTTTTCTTCAGATTCTTCTCCCCTTTCCCATCTGTCATCAAGCCCTTTTCACCTTTCTTTCTCTCTCTCTCTCTCTCTCTCTCCCCCATCTCTCATCGCTCCTTTTCACCTCTTTCTTTCTTTCTTTCTTTCTTTCTCTCTGTCCTCTAGTCTCTCTTTCTCTCCTCGACTGTCTCTCTCTTCTTCTAGTCTCTGTTTTTCTCTAGTCTCTCTCTCTCACATACAACATTTATCTTTCTTTCTCTCTCTTCCTCGCGTTGTCTCTGTGGCTCTGTGTCAGATTTTCCACCTCAAAGGCACTTCCAGACTCTGGCAGCAGCAGGTTGGATGCTATGATGTGAGTGTGTGTCTGCAGGAATCAGAGTCTCAGTAATAATAGGTTGAGGTTGGTGTGTTTAGTCTCCAGTGTCACAGTAGAATGCGGGTGTTGGAAATGTGAATCGGGTAATGTGCCCTGAGCAGTGTGTGAGATATTCACGATCCCCACGCAGACGTGTGAATAAACTTACACACATGCTTGAGTGTTGAATTGTGCATGTTAGTGGACAGGGGGAGGGTTTGAGCACATACAGTTTGTGTGTGTTTGTGTGTGTGTGTGTGTGTGTTCACATCAACTTTTGGTCAATTTAATAGTAAATGATGATTCACCAAAAACCCAGAATAGTCTTTTGCTGCCTTTTCCTCCATCTGTCTTTTTCTTTGGCTGTGTGTGTGTGTGTGTGTGTAGATGAACTGCAATACAATTAACTGCTCACCTCAAAGAGTAAATGATGATTCGTCTAGAATCTCAGGAAAGGCTTTGCTGTGCGTGTGTGTATCAGTGTGCCGGGGTGTGTGTGTATCAGTGTGCAGGTGTGTGTGTGTGTGTGTGTGTGTGAGTCCAAGCTGAGGCTGGAGTTTCTTTGTTGTTGCTGGACAAGCGTGTGATCCACCTGCAGGGCCCCGGGGCCTTGAGACGGGAGAATATAATAAACACACACCTGCGCTGACCGCAACATCTGTTCTAAGAGAAGAGAGAGAGAGAGAGAGGAGGGGAGAGAGAGAGAGAGAGAGAGGAGGAGGAGAGAGGGGAGGTGAGAGGGGAGGAGAGAGAGAGGAGGAGAGGGGGGGAGGGAGAGGAGAGCGGGAGAGGAGAGAGAGAGAGAGAGAGAGGGGAGGGAGAGAGAGAGAGAGAGGAGAGAGGGGAGGAGAGAGAGAGAGAGTGAGAGAGGGGAGGAGAGAGAGAGAGAGAGAGAGAGAGGGGAGGAGAGAGAGAGAGAGGAGAGAGAGAGAGAGGGGAGGAGAGAGAGAGAGAGAGAGGGGAGGAGAGAGGGAGTGAGTGGAGACGGACTGATGGTCTCTTTCTCTCTCTTGTTAATTCTGAACAAATCTGAATTTCAGTGTGTCTGTAGGTTGACCACATGTACAGCTTTATTCCAGAGCAGCCGTGTGTGGGAGTGTGTGTGTGTGTTGAGGGGAGAGTTTAGGTGTGTGTGTTGAGGGAGGTGTGTGTGTGTGTGTGTATGCTTGTGTGTTTCTGCTGCATGTGGACAGGGAGAACATGGCCAATCCTGGCACGATGCATCAACCAGATTGGACAAAATCGCAGCGGGCGGAAAGAGTGTACTGTGTGTGTGTGTGTGTGTGTGTGTGTGTGTGTGTGTGTGTGTATGTGTATGTGTGTGTGTGTGTATGTGTGTGTGTGTGTGTGTGTGTGTGTGTATGTGTGTGTGTGTGTGTGTGTGTGTGTGTATGTGTATGTGTGTATGTGTATGTATGTGTATATGTGTGTGTGTGTGTGTGTATGTGTGTGTGTGTGTGTGTGTGTGTATGTGTGTATGTGTGTGTGTGTCTTCAACTGACTGGACCCACTGGACATTGACTGCTAAAGCATACAGACACACAGTCTCTCTCTCCCATTTCTATTCCTCCCCTGTCTCTTGTTTCCATTTTTCCTCTTTCTCTCCCTGTATCCTCCTTCTCCTGTTTTTCTCCTTACTGTTTGTCTTCTTTCGTTTTTTCTTCCCTTCTCTTTTCTCCGTCTCTATTTCTTGCCCTTCTCTTTCTCTCCATCTCTCTGTCTTTCTCTCCCTATCGTTTTTCTCTTTCTCTTTATTTCTCACTCTCCCTTTATCACTCTCCCTCTTTTCTTTACTTTTCACCTGCTCTCCTTTGTCTCTCATTTTTTTTTTATTCTTTTTCTCACTTTCTTCCTCTCTTTGTCTCTGTATCCCTCCCTTCTATCTCTTGCTTCATTCCCACTTTGTCTTTTCTTTTTTTTTCTTTTTCCTTCTCTTCACCTCCGTCCTTTCTCTCTCTCTCTCTCTTTCTCCCTCCTCTCTCTTTCCTGGATCGTCTGTTAAAGATAAAGTGGCTTCACATTTTTGTCTCTGTGTGAATGCTATTTTGTTTCCATTTATTTATTTATTTATTTATTTATCTCGAGCCTTATTAGTGGCTCGTGTGCTGCTGAGCCTCGTTAAAGTTTAGGACATTTTTAGAATCTGCTGACCTGGAAAAGCATTGCGTGTGCTGTATTCCTGCCTGCCACGCAGCACAAATTCAAAATGAACGAGGGATCGAAGAGGAAAAGATTAATAAAGGGGTGGAATGTCATTTAATCCTGAAGTAAAGCAAACAAAAACCAAGCAGCGCTGCCCTTTAAACAGCATCACTCCACCCAACAGCAGTGGACATCTCTCTCTCTCTCTTCCTCAGTTTATCTCACTCTCTCTCACTCTATTTCTCTCTCTCAAATCTCTTTCTCTCCTCCTACTCTCTTTATTTCTCTCCCCATTCCCCTTCCCCCTCCTTCTCTCTTCAACCCTTTTCTCTGCATCCATCCTTTTCATTCTTCCGCCTTTTTCCTCCTTCTTCTTTCTCTCTATTTCCTTCTCTGTTGTATTTCTCAAATTTGTATTTGTCTTTTTCTCTCCTCCATTTTTTTTCGCCCTCTTCCTTTCTCTCTCTATTTATTTTCTTTTTTCCCTTTCTCTTCTCCTCCTCCACCTCTTTCTCTCCCTTCCCTTTACCTTTCCCTTTCCCTTTCCCTCTCCCCCCTCTCCCTCTGTTTTTTCAAATTTCATCTCCCTGTTTCTCTCTACTTCCCTCTCTGTCTCTGTCTTTCTCTCCCTTGTTTAGTCTCTACACATCCACACGTCCACACGTACGCGGGTATTTCTGAAAACGGAGGTTTTCACGTCCACACGTGAACGGTGCTTTTGGGTCAGCAGTAAAACGGAGGTTTTGAAAACTCCGCCAAAGTGGCGTATTTTTGAGAACTCCGCTTCTATGCTGGGTGTGGACAAGAAAAACCGAGATTTTAAAATCGGACCGCTTGCCACAATATCAGGCGCCACTCCATAGACGCCACCGTGATGTGCCGCGCTCACATTAGGGTTTTCATCTACAATGCAAGGCGCTTTTGACAGCGTTTTTATGACAAGCGGTGGACGGAGATATTTTTGAAAACGGAAAAATCTCTGTTTTCTTGAAATACCATGCACGCAGGACATGGCCTTTACTTTCATCTATTTCTCTGTCCTTGCCTTCTCTCTCTCTATCCCTCTGTTCTTAATTGGTGGTACAGGCCAGGGGGGGTGTAATTGGTGAGGGGAGAGAGAGGCTGATGCGCAGCTCTTATCTGTAATCTCTGGATTGATTATGCTTTTTCCGGCACAGCAAATTGGTCAACCCCATCAAACACGCACGCACACACACACACACACACACACACACACCTGGTGTGTGCCTGGTGAAGGCATTTAAAAGCTGGAATGGTATGAATAAATTTTTGGGGAGGGAGGGAGGGAGGGAACAGGGGGTTGTAGTTTATAGAAGCGGCCTCAGGCTCGCTCTCCTCATGTGCACCGCTGAGGTGCGGAGGCCCTTTTTACTTAACCCCAAGCCAAGAAGAAATTAATTTTCGGAAACACAAAGTGAAGTGATTCATACATTCTCATTATGGAATTATATATTTGAAAAAGTTGAAAGCAGAGTCGCGTTCGGGAGGCGCAGCCCTACATTTGAGCTGCCAGTCAAAAAAGCCAAAGGCACAATGGAGTACTCCAGGCCCAAAATCTAACCTCTCTCTTAAAACTCCAAGTGCATAGGCTTGTTGGCCCTGATTCTGTTATTTTCCTATTAAATTTTGGTCTGATGTTTTGTGTAAACTCGTACTACTTTTTGGAAATAGTTTGTGATAAAATAAATGTATTTGGCTTTGTGAAATTGAGACTTTTATACCTAGAAAATGAAAATTTACTTCAAATATTTCTCTCAACATTTTAAATTAAAGAAGTTTTAAACTCAATACTATTATTATTATTATTATTATTATTATTATTATTATTATTAATAATAATAATACTAATAATAATACAAGAAATATTGGTTATTATATATAGTTATATGGCCTATGATTCATTAACTCATGCTTATACAATTTGTTCTTATTCTTATTCTTATTCTTATTCTTATTCTTATTCTTATTCTTATTCTTATTATTTTTGGCCCCTGATTCTACAAACTTAAAGTGTATTATTATTATTATTATTATTATTATTACTATTATTATTATTATTATTATTATTATTATTATTATTATTATTATTATTATTATTATTATAAATATTGGTTATTACATATAACTACATGGCTCTATGATTCTATTAACTAAATATGCAACTTATTCTATTATTATTGTTGTTATATAAGTCTATTATTATTATTATTATTATTATTATTATTATTATTATTATATAAATATTGATTATTTATTTATTAATTTATTTTTTAGCACACATTTATACAGTGCTTTTCTGAAACCCAAAGTGTTTTACACCTGAGAATTTAATATTTTCGCCTCTGTGGTTGATATTTTAGTAATAAAATTGTTCAAGTGCCAGAGTTTTCAAGGTGCAGTTCATTAACCAGGTAAAAAAAAATCTTTTTACTAGTAGATGAAGGGCTTTAAACTACAAAGCCTTTTTCACTGATCTCTCGCTTCGTTCATGGAGCCATTCGAGGTTCCCAAACGAGCTCCCTTATCCGTCACCGCTTCTCTAATCAAACGCTATTTGCTAGAAGTGCGGAGGCACATTAGTAAAGAGCGCAGGGTATTTTTACCTTAATGCAGCCGTGAGCTGGACTTAGTGAGAGAAAGAGAGAGAAAATCAGAGAGAGAGAGGGCAGGTTAGGTAACCAGAAGTTTGCACCTAAAAGCCTGAGGGTGGTGGATGGAGGATGATTAATTTTTAATCAAATCTGGAATATATATATACATAAACACACACACATAAGTCTTAGTAAATAGTGGTATTTTTACTGTAATGCAGCCGTGAGTGGGAATGAGGGAGAGAGAGAGAGAGAGAGAGAGAGCGCGCTCCGGTTAGGTAACAGGAAGTTGGTGCCTGAAGGTTCCGGATGGAGGGAAAGGGGGTCCCAGGTTTCGGCCCCTACGTCAGCTGAGTTATATCTGGACGGTTAATTGCACCGCTGTCGCTCCCAGCAATCTGGCAAAAAACTCAAACCCCGTCCCCCCCCAAAAAAATTTGGGCCGAACTGTCACAGCCGGGGGGACGTTGGCATCGTGGGGTAAGAACCTGGTGGCATGGGGCGAGTGTGGGTGGAGATTGAGCAGAAAAATGCCTCAGAGCAAATTGTGAATAGATGTGCGTTTGTGCGTTTAGTGTGTGTTTGTGTGTATGTTATGACTATTAACCACTGAGAGAGTCAAAAGTAACAACTGTAGTAAAAACAAATGTGAACATAATCTGAAAAATTGATATTTAAAGAAACAGCAGCTGGGAAGTCTCTCAAAAAATGACCTTTTAACATATTTTATGTTCTATATTCAAATAGAAAATTCAGAAATAGTTTTGGTTAGATTAGCGTTGGAGTTAGGGCTGTAACGATACGCCGATCTACATCATTACATACAGTTCGATGATCAGCGAGCTATAGCATCGATCCAAACACATCAGACAATCGTACTTTTTTTGGCAGCTCCCAGGTGAGCAGTGCTTGGGGACGGTACCTTGCCCATGAGTACCTTAGTGGTACCTTTACCGGCCTGAGACTTGCGATCAGCGACCTTCCAATCGTGGAGCAAACTCCATAACCAGTACACTACCAGCTAGCCCTGTAGGTAGCATGTAGGTTTTTCGGTGATTATGGAGAGCTGATTGTCTTCTAAATGTCGTAAAAACATAAGATTAATCAGATTGTTGGGGTTTTGTAGGGAATGGATCAGTAGAATGTGTGTTTTAGTGTCGGGGTGTGTGTGTGTGTTTATGGCATCTTTATGGTTGTGTCACACATTCACAAACCAATTAAAAGTATTTTCTGTACTTTTGCACTTTTGGAAGCCACTATGTCGTCTCCAAGTGGAAACACTGCAGTTATAGCAGATGGTTCACTGTGGAGATCTCTTTCTCTTTTTCTTTTTTTGCTCTTTATCTTTTCCCCTCTCTCGCTCTCTCTCCCTCTCCCTCTTTCTCTTTTAGACATGGCACATCACAGCCTTTTAATAACCATGATAATGAAACAGCTTTCCATCCATGCGCTAAACGCTTCTTCACCGCTTTTTCTCCCCGCATGCCGTTAAATGAATCCATTCCAGAATGGGACACTTGTGAGACGTAAAACACAATTAGCTTTCTGCCGTCCTCAGGTTAGCCACGTTAGCATTGCTGGCTGCAGTTGGTTTTGGAGCGTTAGACCCTGTGCTGTAATATCGTCTCCTCTAGACAGTCACTCCAATCACTAAACCATCTACTGTCACAAAAAACCAAACACTAAAATAGACATATGTTAATGTCTGGAACACTCAGCGGTCAGATAGCATGCGAGTTCTGAAAAATGGGTGGTGGGCGGTGTATGTACGTATGACCAGTGGACCCCATAGAGGTGGGTGTGTGTGTGCGTGTCAGTGGGCTTTAAGGTATTTATTAGGTAAAACTGAAATTTGTTCTGTTTTGTGCCATTTTTGAACAAGAGAAGAGGTTTATTTTAAAGGAAAATATTTTTGACACACTGAGATCCATAAAGTTTATCAAATGTATTTAGACCGTTGCACAAATCTTTACTGTATATGATATACTTCTGACCAATGGACTCCAAAAGGTGTGTGTGCATGTCATTTGTGAGAACATTATACTGATAAAACTATAACTGATATTTGTCTGATTTTGGGGAGTTTTTGAGAATGTTTTCCTCAAAAAGAAAAATGTTGCTGAAGAAAACTTTCCGGAATCGATTTGTAAAACTGAAAAGTTAGGCTTTGCACATGATTAGATCAGTTTCCTTCTGAGAAATGCTGCTTTTACCCAGCAAATGTGCCATTACAATAGAAACCTGCTATGGCTCAAGTGCTCCTTGCTTTTAAAGGGAATGGAAAACGGCACTCTGGTTGGCTCCTACACTCAAAACACACTCTTGTTTTAATGTAGAGTGATCCTTTTAGACCACGTAACATCCGTTATTGCTCCCACAAACTAGGAAAATCAGAATAGGACGCCCCCCTTAATGCGTTTTCACCATTCTCTCAGAACAATAAACATAACTAGAGTTTAAGTTAGACAAGACTAGCACTAGAGAGCTTTGGGTGGGATCTTTGGATGCTCCAGTCTTGGGGAATGTGATGCTGACCCCCTCTTCCCACATGACTGACCAGCTGAACCCAAGCAGGAACAGTGGTTTATGTAAGCTCCAGTAACACAGCTATGGGCAATTTTACGCCACCACGTTTGATCCCTGTCCTAGAGCGTTTGAGACCCAAATGGAATCTAGTAGCCGCCTGAGGGGTCGTCTCGGACTTGTGGCTTCTGGGCAAAAAGGAGGATGAGATCTGAAGGACATTGTTGTGTCCAACAATGCAACATCTTCATAGCATTGTGCTGTGTAGCTTGTGTTGGCAAATGCTTGAGAGAACCGTCAGAAACTCTGATTTCCATGTGAGCTATCTGGTGCGTATGACAGTATTAATATCATTGGGCCTCATTCACCAAAATTCTAGTTAAAAAAATGTAAATGGTTTATTATTATATACCTGTAGAAATGAGGAAAACCCTATAATCTGTTGTTTTGCACAAACGTGCATGTAATAAAATTTGCATAAGAGATTCCTTCAGCAGTTACAGATTCCATTCTTTTCTTGAAACAAAGCTTTTTTGAAGTGAAAAAATTCAGTGTTTGGTTGATCGTTATTGCGTAAATACTTTAAGAATATAATCTTTGGGAAAAGCTAGCATCAAAGAAAAGAATGCCATTACAGTAAGACACAAGCCAGTGACTAGAAATGAAAACCAAAGGGGAATAAAAAACAACCAGAAAAAAAATAAGAGCAAACCGAGGAATGAGCACAAGACGCCTAATAAACAGACACAAGGCTAAGACTAAAACGAAGAGGAGAGGCAGGTTTAAATACAGATACGTACAGACCAAGCACACAAAGACGTACATAATGATGGAGAGAAAAGGACAAAGAGGCCTCTAGTGGCCAGGCTGGGAAATACAAGCACAACATGGCATGTTTATTTATTTATTTATTTATTTAAAAAATGACCAATCCATTTGTTCTATTTCAAAGTTAATTATTAGGGCCGAACTTTGAAGACAACGTTTCACAACCCAGCCAATCAGTCAAATTTGACTTTACCTCTGATTAAATGCAGTGAATCAAATATTCTATTATGATAAAATAATATTGAAACTTATTTTAATATATATTTATTGGGCCCTCTCTAGTGTTAGCCAAACGTGTTTCTTTTTCAAATAATAATAAGTTTAATTCCCACATGAAATTAATGTTTGCCGTTGAATGAGATAAGAATGTAGCATCACCATTTCAAGAAGTATATAATGCCCAACTGTCGCCATGGTAACGGTGCCGTGTTCCTCACATTGATTATAAAAAATGCCATAATGCAGACAACGGTGTCAAATGAAGGTCTAGAAAGCAAAAGTGGGTACACAGAAATATCCCAATATAATCCTGACCCTACATTTAACCCTGATCTAGCCCTAACCTCAAAATGGATCACTAATTGAATCCTAAAGTCGTGCCTAGCTCAGTAATCCTAAACCTCTAATCCTAAACCTGACTTTAAGACTATTTTTATACTGAGCATAGAACTAAACCTAATCAAGTCCTAAACGTAAATTGAAATCTTAAGTTTGATCTTGATCTAAACCTTAACCCAAGTTTAAACCTAAACTTTTACTTAACACTGACTTGACACTAAGCCTAATTTCTTATCCTTAACTAATACTATCCCTAATTTTATAATAATCACAGACCCAGCTTGTATCTAATCCCAACCCTAAATTTAATCTAATTTTACACTAAACACAGGCCTAAACCAAACTCAAAAGGTTATGTCTGAAATAGTCCTAATACTAATCTAATCCTAAACCTAGTCTTACACTGGACACAGCCCGAACTATATTATAACCCTAAACATAACCCAAACGGTTACTGTATGTCTGAAAACAGACCTAATCCTAATCTAATCCTGAACCTAACCTTATGCAGAACACAGACTCAACCTATATCTATTTCTAAGCCTAATCATATACTGAACACAGACCTAATCCAGAACCTAACCTTATACTGACCACAGACCTAGCCCAAAGCTAATCCTGACCCTATTCCCAGCCACAAACCTAAACTTAATCTAAACTCTAATTTTCCACTAATCACATGCACTGATCTAATCCTGTCAAAAGGAGTGTATTTAAATCTAGTAAATCTTGCAACCTACATGCTAACTTTCTGCATGTCACTAGCTTCTGTAAAGTGGCTCCTTTAACCCCGTCGTGTCCCATAGAATGCAGAGGAAGAGGAGTAGCGCTCCCGCTAAGCGAGCGGTGTAATAGGACACGGCCGGCGCGGCCCGCAGAGCGAGTAACCTTCTTTGCCAGTCTCCAGACAGCCGCTGTGGTGGAGGAAAAGCTCCGAGCCATGTGGAATCATGCTGGAGTTCAAAGCATGTAGAGCAGAGGGGCAGGACACACACACACAAACACACACACACACACACACAGAGTATACGTCGGTCTCTCTGGGATTGCTACGTTAGCACCACATTCTCAACTAATATAGAACTCGTTTTTTCATGTCTGCGTTTCATTGTCGTCTTCCAGAAATGGGAGATCAGACGGCGAGTGAAGCGGCGCTCCGGTTCGGAAGCTGCGGTTTTGGGGTCGCCTTAGAAAGCTAAATCAAAACGAGTTTGGAGCGACAGACTGCTGGAAACTGCTGGAAAATGGCAAGTTCCTGCTCGAGCTGCGGTTTCACACTTCAGCTCAGCCTGAAGATGACTTTTTGTTGATCTTTTTTAAAACTGGATTTATCCACTTAGCACTTGTTGTTAATTAAAGAATTAATCAGCACTAGAAGGAGCTCCCCTTTTTCACACAGTTCTACCATAAATAGGCTTGGACTCACTCACACTAATTTATTCACTCATATTTTTGTTTCTAGGTCTTTTTTTCCATTTCTTTCTCGCTCTCTTTCGCTCTTTCCATTAAACCATTTTTTCTTGATTTTTCCATCTCATTGTTTGTCATATTTCTCTTTTACGATTCTGTTCTTGCACCTGTTTTTGCCGAGGCCATTTTACTCTCTTTTTGAGCTTTCTTCATTCTCTTTTTTCTTATGTTGACTCACGTATACCTCCACTTCTCTCAGATTTCCTTTTGTTTCTGGTTCTGTATCTTTTTTTATGATCTCAATTCTTTTCTTTCTCTTTCTAGATCTGTGACTTTTTCTCATCTCTCTCTCTCGCTCTCTCTCTCTCTCTGTCTCTTTATCTCTCTCTCTCTCTCTCTCTGCTAACGGTCAACACTCAACCATCTTCCACTCTTCTCTGTCTTCCTCGTCTCCTACAGTGGATCCTATTTCATAGTTTTCCCCACTCCTCCCCCCCTCCTTCTTTCTCTCCCTCCCTCCATCTCTCTCTCCCTCTCTCCCTCTCCGGAGGCTGGGTAGCAGTAAGACCTGCCGAGTTTAACCGTGACCAGGCAAATCTCAGCAAAATTAGCACCGTTATCTCAGCAGCGCGCGGCTACAAACCCCAGCAGTTAAATTTCAGCCATTCTGCCTCCCAGCGTATCCTGGCAACAACAAAAAAAAGATGTGGTTGTTATGACGCCCACAAGCCCCGCCCACGCTACCACCCATCACTCACAGTAGTGATCAAATATGGCCCATGTGGGAGGGTCGGGCCACTGCAGTTGTGTCAGAAAGATGGAGGGAAAGAGGGAGCGATGGGGAGGCGGGGTGAGGAAGACATCGAGTCAGATGTGAGGAAGAGTAAAAGTGGCCCACGTCATGCATTACTGACTCCAAATGCATTACAACCACACACATACACACACACACACACACCTCAATAGGACAACTACTCTTTGGAATTGGGATGCTGCTCACACAGACACACACACACCAAAACAGACTAACTTTTGCCACAAATTGTGAAGTTGCCCATACACTTGGACACACACACACACACAAGTGCAAAAAAACATTGCTTGGAATTATGACGTCTCACACACACACACACACACACACACACACCACATACACACAAAAAACTTAGCTTCTGGAATTGTGGTGTTGCTCACACACACACTCAAAAATAATCAAATTTTCATTTTGAATTCTGATGTGGCCTACACCCCAGACACACACCACAAACACACACACACTCATGCCACACAGCCCCAAATAGCGTACCTTTCACCAGCTCTGTCCATTGCAATCTTTCCCTTTCGTCTATGCCGGGCGTAATCTGTGATATACTTCATATTTTAGCGTCAACGTTCCTATTTCCAAAACCGCATTTCAGGACCGTGTTTATTCACGCTGCACTGACTGTATTTCTGCAGTGTGTGGTAAGAGTTTTAATGAGTTGTGATTTCTGGGAAGTGTGGCTCGATTCCCCCTCGTCCCTCGTTAGTGTTTCTTTGGCAGATGCTGGCGTGGCGTCTGCTGGGAACACGGAAGTTTCTCGGCCGCTCCCTCTCCCTCTGTCACGCCAAGCCGCTCCGGAGTTCTGTTCCGCTCTGTCGTTTTTGCAGCCGGAGAGCGGTTACCGCGCTCGGCCCGGATCGGCCTCAATATGGCCACGTAATTGAATTGTTTATCTGAGAAAAACAGTGGTCACGGGGCTGAATAAAGGGACGGACTCTAGCGAGGCTCGCTGACCCGCGGCCGGACGCTAAACAAACAGAGGCTTGGGCTTTTGCACGCTAAGAGTCTGTGATGTTGCTCCAGCACCGACACTAGCACCAGTCCTATGTTACTTATTCTTGTGTCACCATCACCATCTCTCTACCTATATCACAGGGCTGGGCGTTTAATCGAAAACAATATTTGGAACCAGTAATCAACATAATCTTGACCGTGATGATCGTATTGGTTATTTGAAAGTTCTATTAATACTGTAATACAGAATTCAGGATCAGTGATTGTATCCTTGTAACTGTGTCCACATCCCTATATCACTATTACAGTATGACAATCAATCAAATCAAAAATCACAAGCATCAAAAAACATGTTACTTCACCAGAAATAACTTACTGTCATTATCAAGATATAATGGTCACTACAATGGTCACTATAATGGTTACCTGGATCACTACATTATCATATCGGTCCAATATTGGTCACAATCACTTTGTTATTCTGTGTCCACTTTTCATCACAATTGCTCTGTCACTATCACTATATTACTGTCACTAACACTTTGTCCACTATTGGTCACAATCGCTGTGTCACTATCATATCATCACAATCTCCTTTATTGCTGTCACTATAACTTTGTCCACTGTTGGTCAAAATCGCTGTTTCACCATCATGTGATCACAGTCACTCTGTCACTGTCACTTTTTATTCATCCACAACTGATCACAATCGCTCTGTCACTATCATATGATTACAATCACTCTGTCACTATATTAGTGTCACTGTACTTTTCCACTATTGGTCACAATCGCCCTGTCACTATCATATGTCCACAATCACCATGTCACTACCACTTAATTACTGTCACTATCACTTCGTCCTCTATTGGTCACAATCGCCCTGTCACTATCATATGTCCACAATCACCATGTCACTACCACTTAATTACTGTCACTATCACTTCGCCCTCTATTGGTCACAATCGCTCTGTATCATATGACCACAGTCACTCTGTCACTATCACTATACTGCTGTCACTTAATCATCACTTAATCCAGAATTGGTCACGATCATTCTGTTACAAGATACAATCACTCTATCACTATTACGTCATGTCTTTTTTACTATTTGTCATAATCGCTGTGTCACTATTGTATGATCACAATCACTATCATTCAATCACTTTTACATTGCTACTGTCACTAGATCATTGTGTCACAGTCACTCCATCAGTCTGTCAATTTGTAATATTACTGTATCACAATCACTCTGTCACTACCACTGTATCACCATCACGTTATCACTAGTGCAGTTCCTGTAATCATTATCTTATTAATAATTCACACTCTCAGTATGTACTCTCCTCCTCACTCACTCACTCACTCACTCTCCTTTTCCTTTTACTCTTTATCTCTCCCTTATCATCTCTGTATCTCTTTCAATCTCTTCATCTCACTCTCTCCCTCATTCTCTCTCTCTCTCTCTCTCTCTCTCTCTCTCCACACTCGCCCTCCTCTCATCAGCCTGGCCTAAAACTGTGTGCCCTCATGCCCTGCTGTTCCCGTGGCTATGATGGCACCATTACTCAGAGCCGTGTGCCATCCGTGTGTGTTGGCACAGCTGCGGTGGTCGTAGCGAGGGTCCAGCAGCGCTGCATAAAGGTCAGCACAGGAGGCCTCGACCTCTTAAAGACGGGGCTCAGACACACAGCGTTGGGCACTACACCGGTCAACTGCTGTGCTCCATCATAACCTTCACCCCAATGCCAGCCTCGCCAGTGGCAGCTCTTATACAACTTAGAGCCTTTTGAACACACTTTATCTGTTTGCGTTCAACATTTTAGTAGCAAAAGTTCCCCAGATTTATATACACACAGACATTTTGAAGTCTAGACACTCAGAAATGACCTTGCACGCTCATGGTCGTGGTGAAGTCTGGTGCATTGTTGGTGCATTGCTTTTTAAGGCAGCACCCAGCATTTAGAAATGTTCTAACACCATCTAAAGTTCAACTAAAGCTAAGCAGGTCTGGTTCTGGCCAGTGTTTGGAAATGAGACCAACTAGTTTAGAATCTTGCTGCTGTTACAGGTGTTGGTGGGTCCAAAAGGTGGAACCATCCCAATGTCCAAGGGCAGTGATGGCTGTTAAAATGGTGCAATACATTAGATGAGGTGTAAAAGAGAGCTCATCTCCGTCTGCTTGGAATCCGTGTCAGGAGATGATGTCCTGATAAAATCATCCTCCATGAAGCATTTAAATCCGGCCTCCTAATGATCCCCTGTCTCTGATTGGTGATTTTTTCCTGCCCCTTCAGCAACTTTTCTAATGTGTAGTAAGTTTGCAGGTGCAGAATGGCTGGTGATGTGTCATCCAGGTTGAGCTGGAGATGAAGCTTCCGTTGTCTAGAAAGTTTTTACCTTCACTTTTCCCAAATTCTTCGTTGTCATCTTTTGGCTTCCTGTAGAAGTTCTCTCTGTAGGTGATGTCTTCTTTTCATGATGATGTCCTCAGATTTGTGCCTGTCTGCCTCTTCCATGACCCCGGCTTGGTGTGATGCTGGTTTTTGAACACCACCGCAAAAACTTGCTTCCCAAACACTGTGTCTTCTGCTTCCTCCTCTCATATGTCATCTGTTTATCTAGTTTGTTCCAGCCTAATCTTTTTAAGTCAGGACAGATGGGATCCTAAAACTTCTAGGCCGGGCCAAGATTTTAATCCAGGACTGTCTGGTCACTGCTGACCCCTTTCAAACTTTTTTTTGGCCGGTTGACTTCTTCACTGCAATTCCTTCGCTAGCGCTAGCCAGAAAACCTGGCGGATCAGGAAGCGCTAGCAGTTCTACCTGATGGTCAGAGCTTCTCAGACAGGAGGGTGGAGTTAATTGGACCCTTATCTTTTAAAGGAATCTCACGTCATTACAACCAGCTAAAGTCCTGCCTCTGCCACAAGCAAAATATATTTGCGTAACTACCTGTAGCTATGAAAACACTAAAACAAAACCTAATTTTTCATTCTGTTTTTAGCAGCAATTTTCAATCAGCATTTTTGACCTGTAATGTCCTTTTCCCCCAGCGCTTCCCTCCCATATCCTCATAGTGATAGTTCTGCATTGCGCGCACACACACTCATATGCACACACACACAGCGGTGACTAAACAAACAGACACGGTCAATGCTCCGTCCTGACCTTTCACACCTCTCCGGCACGTCAGGGTTGAGCAGAAATCCCCACTCTCCATAATGAGGAGGAGAGCTTTAATCTCGCATTAACACCTGACTTCCCCTGCGGAGCAACTCTCCCTCCCCTCTTCCCTGGCTTCCTTGCTCCCCCACTCTGTTTGTCTATCCTCGTCCGCAGATAAAAAGCCAATCACGTAGTGGTTCCGACCAAAAAGGCCAGAAAATGGCTATCGATTTCTGATGAGTGGGTTTCCACACAAGTGGCGGGAGATCGGCGCTCCACGTCCCGGTCAAGGGCAGGAGGGGGGGTTAGGGTGAAGGGAGGAAGATGAAGCTTATAAAAGCCTCTTCCTCCTCCTCCTCCTCTTCCTCCTCCTCCTCTCTTCCCACGACACCCTCCGGGAAGGAGGGAAGCTCTCCAGGTGGAGGACGGAACTCATCGACGTGTCTGAAGGACGACTTCAGATGGATGAGGAAAGAGAGACAAGCTCTTAGGATGGGCGAAAGGACAGATAAAGAAGATAGAAGCACTTGGAGAGTGTGTATGAGTGTGAGTGTGTGTGTGTGTGTGTGTGTGTGGTGGCAATACTTATTTTTCGCCCTTTGAAGTTCCGAAATTGCATTTCACCTCCGCAGTCAAAACACACAATCCAAAATGGCTCAGTAATGCCTGGGTGCAGATCCACTATTTTCCTGTGACATTTGAATAGTTGTTCACTTCGAGTCAACATCTGCAAAAGATAAATTCCGAGGACTTCGTCACCTCGTGATGCTCCTCGTCCTCCTCCTCCCACTGTGTGTCGTGATCAGTTGTATAGTAGTCCAATTTTTTTTTTTTCATTTGCATTCACAGCATTTGTCCGACCCTCATATGCACTTATCCTGAGCTATTTCCATGTCCTAATTACGAGGACGGTCGCCCTGGAGCATCATGGGATTGAGAGTGTTGCTCAAGGGCTCAGTGCTGGTGCTTCTGGGTAGTTGTGCTAGTAGAATTAAGCTGGATTTACACCTTTGTTTTTACCACCTCTTGTATTTTGATTAATCGTGGACAGGTTAAAGTTAGTTTATCTGTAGTTCTATAATTATATCTACTCATTGAGGGAGTTAATGGAAGGACCTCAGAAAGACAGCAAAACCAAGATGTGTGTGTGTGTGTGTGTGTGCATGTGTGTGTGTGTGTGTGCTCTACCTTATCATAGTGTATCATATACAAAAATGTTTAATTTGTTAACCAGATATTTTGAAACAGCCTGATAGTTACATCAACGTCTGGTTGTGGTCAACGGTTGATGTGAAATAAAGTAAAGAAAGTACAATTTGAGAGTATTTTAACATTTAATATTAATTTTTAAATTGAACAGAGACTCACTCTCGTAATAAAGTAATGTTTCTTGTGGTAAAGGAGCTTCATGTAAGTCAAATTCTAAACACTGTGCCTCGTTGTTTCCCCTCCCGCTACTCTCCAGTCTCGAGGTTGCCAGATAGGTTTGCGGATCCTCATATTTGGCCAATCTAGTGTCTAATGTTACGCTTGGTTTTGCCATAATTAGCGTGCTAATGTTTGCACTGTTACCGCATTGTCTCAGCGTAACACGACACTGATGTTAGCCATCATAAGTCACTGTTTTTGTTTCTCAAACATTTCAGACAGTTCGATGACCCACGTGCACATGGGCTACAATCTATGATCCAACACGAATAACGTTATTCAACTGCTGAAAATATTTGAAATATTCATCCCTACGGTTAGCGGTGATACAAATTAGCCAACCTTGGCTAAATCTTACCTCGCCAGTAGAAAATTAGCCATTTCAGCATCTGTCTTCAAATTCTCCTCCGCTTTCAGCCGTCTCCATCTTCCAAACGCATCTCCTCTGCTGATCCCGGTTTCGTTTCTGCTTTGGTCAAGACGTTTTTTGACAGACAGAGTGAGCCCTTTTAGTTTTAGTAGTGTCAGACATTTGTAATCCACGATGCTCAGTGCTAACTGGCAAAATGGGTGCAGAAATGCTACCGATGGTGGTGGGTGGAGCTACAGGCCAAAACGCAAAACCAAAATATAAAGACGATTTACGTGTTGCGTGTTTAATTTTAAAGCGTGAATATTCTGTCTGTACTAATTTTGTCAGTGAGATCAGCATTTCAAATGAATGCACTATTTCAAATGATTCCTTAATCTCTGGTGACGCATTAGCTTCATTTTTATGATTACTTGCCATAAATTTCTTACCTACAGCTCCTTTAAGCAAGAATGAGGTTTGCTAATATAGAGCTTTTGAAAAAGACGTCATAAACGAAGTGTAAATGTGCATGTGTGCTTGAGTATGCTCATGCATCCAGATGCCCTGCTGTTTGTGTGTTGCGTGTCTCTGTGTGTGTATGCGCGTATGGCTGAAGTCCAAACTCATTATCCGCTGCGCCGATAGCGAGCGGGCGTCCGCGTTTTATTTTTTTTTCCCCAGCGGAATCGCGCTCTAACTTTGAACTGTGCAAACACAGTAATCTCTCTCTCACCTCTCCAGCTAAAGCCGCCGCTCTAATCGCTCTAATGCCATGCATTTTAAAGAAGAGATAATGAGCCGCCCGAGTCCTGACGCCGCACAAACGGGCTTAACCACGCGGCCGGCCCTCGCTCGCGCCCTCACCCTCACCCTCGACCGGAGCACCGCCAACCCGAAAGCTGGTCCTCGCAGAAAAGTAGCCGTCAGTAATCTGCGTTGTCATGTTAATTCTACACCAGAGTATAAATCTCATTAAGACGTAAAAAAAAGGTGCTGTAACGCTAAAATTATTAGTAGCACAAAATATCTATTGGTTAGTATTTTAATTGATATCGATATTGCGCCGTTGGTGGTGTAACGGTTGGACGTTCGCTGCGTGATCAGAAGGGACGCCGGATCGAATCCCAGACTGGTAAAGGTACCGCTGAGGTACTCATGAGCAGGGTACTGTTCGCAAGCACTGCTCCCCGAGCGCTGCCCATGTCGGCTGCCCACTGCTCCTTCACGGATGGGTCAAATGCAGTGGTCAGATTTGGTTGTGGTGCACTGTGTGCTGAGCTGTGGTGTGTTCACAATGACAAATAATCACTCACTTTCACTTATTCTAAAGAACACAAAAAGCGAAAGATAAACAAAACTAACACTGCATCAAAGCCTTTATTACGTAAAAAACATTTCTTACAAAAATAACTTTCCCATGTTTTTCTGTAAAAATCTTCAGTATTCATCAGTTTTTGTCCAACGATTATCCACTTTCCACACTTGCATTCGAGTTTAGCCAAACAGATGATCGCAGTCAGCTTCAAAAACTGCCGAACGGCACCAATGGTGACCTCGCTTTAGCAGTCGGGCAGCGTCTGGCTTGGTTTCTTTGTGCTTGGGCCTGCTTGTGGAGCTCCAACTTTTGTGTGGTTGCCATTTGCTTTTGGCGTTTGCATTTTGTGGGCGTTGTTTTGTTCTTCTGTCAGGGTTCGTCTCCTTTAAAGTACTTTCCATCTCCTGCCATTGCTGGACAATCAGAGCGTTTTCACACCTAACAGCATCAGAAAATTCTAATGGAAGAATCAACGAGGCTGAATGTTGTCAAATATTTAAAGTGGGTTTCTCTTAGTTTGTCTTCATATATCCCTTGCTCTTTTAAGTTTTATCCATCTATTTATTACTCTCCTTCTTTCCCTCCTCTCTTTCCTCCTTTATAAGTTTTCATGTTCTCACATTCTCTCATTCTCTCTCATTCTCTGTCTCTCTGTTTTTCTCCATCTATCTCCTTCTTGATTAAGTTTTATCCATCTATTTATTTCTCTCCTTCTTTCTCTCACTTGTAATCTATCTATCTATCTATCTATCTATCTATCTATCTATCTATCTATCTATCTATCTATCTATCTATCTATCTATCTGTCTGTCTGTCTGTCTGTCTGTCTGTGTCATGTTTTATCTATCTCTCTACTTCCATTCTCTCTCTCTCTCTCTCTCTCTCTTCCCTCCTTCTTTGTTTTTATCTATTAATTTATTTCTCTCTCTTTCTCAGTTTTTCTCCATCTATCGCTCTCAGTCTTATGTTTTATCCATCTATTTATTTCTCTCCCTCTTTCCCTTTCTCAGTTTTTATCCCTCTCCAGTTATATATTCTGCTACCTCCTTCTTTGTTTTTTTATTTAGCAATTTATTCCTCTCTCTTTTCTTATCTCAGTATTTATCAATCTATTCTTGTTTCTCTCTGTGATCCCTTCCTCCACTCTAAAAATTACACCGCAACTTCTGTTCTGTCTGCCTCAAACACACACACACACACATACTGTATATACACACACACAAACAAGCACACAGCCGTCCCTGACGAGCGTCTTTACTGAAGAGGGGCTGATGAATGGGCTGCTCATCTCACTAGACCACCTAGAAAACAAAACGAAAAAGGAAAAGTAACACAGCTCCTGCTTCCTCTTTGTCCACTTCAGCAGAACCCTTCAACGCTGAACCGAAACAGACATTATCGACTCCAGCGTTTCCCTGCGGACGTGTCTTCTGTCTGTCTGTTGCGGTGTTATTCTGCATGAGGCGAATCTTAATAAATTCCTCAGATGTGCCGGCCTGATTTGACATTCGCAGTGGTAACGCTTCCCTATGGCTGGAATATGATGGCGATTAGCGTCGCTAATGGCTCAGGTAATGACTCCAAGCGAGAGAGCAGACCTCGGGGTCGTGTAGCAAGATCCCAGCAAGCGCTCGAGACGTCCTGAGAGGCCCATTACGCAAACAAGGTACAATTAATCAGAGACAACTCGAGCAGGATTCCATGACACACCAGGGACAAAACAGATAGGCTTCTTTACACGCACAAATACACACACATGCTACAATAATATACTAACACATGACAGCAATAAGCCGCTCCAGCACGTCCAGCTCGCACCTGCTAAAAGCATTAGAACCCAAACTTGAAACTTGAAAGGAGAATATAAGGCAATAGGGAGGAGAAAGCCCTGAAAGGCATGTTGCTTTTAAAAAGTATCCAAGTTTGTTGAGGAAAAAGTTATGTGCACAAATCGAGGTGATGAACTTTTGTTTTCGTTAGAATCACTGCTCGTCACTCATGTCTGGGAGAGAGAACATGCTGGTAAAAAAAAAAAAGCCATTATAAGTTAGGTGAGGTGGTGAATAGCGTGCTGAAAGCCAACCCTCAAGGGGTCTCCTCGTCCTGAAATCCTCCTCAGGACCGGTCTTGACTCTCTCATAATCATGTACCAGCTGGGAAAGAAGAGAGGTGGGCCTGGACCACGCTGCCCAAAAACAGTAGTGTTGAAATGTTGCCATGTGATTGCTGTCTATGGTGCTGAGGTGGTGGCACGTCATTGCTTTCCACGGTGCTGAGGGGGTTCACCGCTGTCCACGGTTCTGAAATGATGGGGCGTCATTACTGTGCTTGCTGCTGAGGAGACCACCGCTGTCCATGGTGCTAGACAGAGTCGCTGCTGTCAACATTTCAACACTACAGACAGCAATGGCTCCATGGGTCTGAGATGTTGCTCAGCCGTCACTGTCCACGGCGCTGAATTGGGCCCACCTCATCGCTGTCCATGGTGCTGAATTGGGCCCACATCATCGCTGTCCGTGGTGCTGGAATGTTGTTGGGAGCAATTGCACTCCAGGTGCTGAAATGTTTGAAGGCCGCTCTCTGTTGAAGGCTGATCGCTGTCCATGGTGCTAAATTGCTAGTTTTGCTACTGAAGCATCTTATAGATGGGTGGCTGAAGTGCGTAGCGACAATATCTACACACATGGGTCAGTGACAAATAAACCTTCTAATTTTGTTTAGAACAATGGACAAGTCTTGTTAGACTAAATATGTGTGTGTGTGTGTGTGTGTGTGTATACAAGTCAGAAAAAATAGATAAAAATATGCAAATGCAAATTCTGTACAATATCTCTTCACATCGTAGTCATCAACTATTTGTTTGCTATAAACTACTCCTTCTTGGTTGGAATTAACATTTTACTTGGTCACACCACCTGACAAAAATGTGCGTGTCATTCATCCACATACACATGCAAACCACATGAGAAATGCACACACTCACACATACATACTAAGAACAGTTGTGTATCTGCTAGGGACAGTTGGTAGTGTAATGGTTAGGGAGTTGGCCCTGTGATTGGAACATCACTGGTTCAAGTCCCAGATAAGTAAAGGTACTACTGAGGTACTCATGAGCAAGGTAAGATCTCCAAGCACTGCCAAAAGCTGCCCACTGCTCCTTCGTGGATGGGTCAAACGCAGACGTCACATTTTGCTTTGTTGCACTGTGTGTTGTGCTGTGGAGTGTTCACAATGACTTTAATATCACTCACTTCACTTTGCATCACATCATGAGGTTTATGTTCTTGTTTGAGTAAGTGAATTCAAACTAGCATCACATCATCAGTGTAGCGTTTCTGGTGCTTACATGTCCTAAGGGACATGTTAACTAAAACACACTATCAAAACAATTAGACACACACATGCGAAAAGCCACACTAATGCACCAGCACACCAGCAAAATGCTAGCTCAAGGTGCAGGTTGAGTCGGCAAATTGTAGTCAGCATTACATCAACGTGGGCTCAGGATCACGTGCCATCCAAAATGTGCACACACACACACACACACACACACATACATGCTTCTCTAAAGCTGAGGAGTAGCTTAACCGCAGCCTCTAGCAGTTTGGCAATACTCACAGATTAAAAAAAAACATATTTTTGTGGATGGTTGCAAATATCTACAAATATGTGAACCTTTGACCGTGTTAGCATCAGTGAGGGAGAGTGTGTGTTTTCCTTTTGTTCCAGCCAATTAGGAGTCAAACTTTTGCTGCGGCTAAATAAAACTAGCGCTCATGACTCTTGCTGTGCGGCGTTAGCATGCTAATGGCTGCATTTGCTTCATGCTCATTAACAGAGCTGTAGAGTTTGGATGCGAGCCAGTGTGTTGGGGCGGTGACAGAGAGAGATACAAAGACAGAGAGAAGTGGAGACATATGAGCATATGCCCGGTTTAGTGGTGTGCAGCAAAGAGTGTTAATCTCCACTGTGGGGTGTGTGTGTGTGTGTATTTGTGTGTGTGTAGTGGGTGGGTGTAAATATGACTTAGACATATTTTGGGGGAAAATATCAGATGCTACACCTGCTGAACAGAATCAAAATTTCATTTTATTTACTGCATTTACATTTACAGCATTTAGCAGACGCTCTTACCCAGAACAACTTTTACCTCTTTTACTCCTCTCTCAAACCCTAGCCGGGAGCAGTTGGTAGTGTAACGGTTAGGGCGTTCCCCCTGTGACCGGAGGGTCACCGGTTCGAGTCCCGGTCCTGTAAAGGTACTACTGAGATGCTCATGAGCAAGGCACCATCCCCAAGCACTCTAGCCCGGGTGCTGCCCATGTCAGTTGCCCACTGCTCTTTTCACGGGATGGATCACATTCGATTATGGTGCACTGTGTTCTGTGCTGTGCTGTGTTCACAATAACAAATAATCACTCATAATTCAGTTTCCTCATTTTTGCATTTCCGTGGATTTATGATAACACTTTTTCATCCCAAGTTCCCAGATATCATACTTAGCAATCACAGTCAACAGTCAAAAGCTGCTACTACGCTTAATTAATATTTATTGTTACTGTTAACATGTCTGCGTTTAAGGAAGTTAGTTGCAAAGCTGCGGTTTTCTGGTGGCTGGTGGATGGTAAGCATATGACTACCGTTAGGGCCGAGATAAACTTAATGCTCAGAATGCTTACACACACGCATCATGGCTGCCTCTCATTCTCAGTGTTCTTTTGAAGCATCCTCTGAGCACGTCGTCAGAAATTAACGTGCACAAGTTGCAGTACCAGCAAAATGGAGGTGGCAGTGTGTTCAAGTTGTCATAACATCCCAGTGCAGATCATTTCTACTTCTTCCTCTTCTTCTGTCACTTTATGACAGAACTGGATGCTTTTATAGCACACACTGCCACAAGATTTACAAAAAGTATGTGCGCAAGTATAGTCAGTACACTGCTTGCGTAGCGTCACGTAGCGTTAAGTATATCGTGGCCCTTAGCCAAGAACACGGCACAAATAACACCCAAGACCTGAGATTACTGGAGGCAGCCCGTCATCCGTAACTTTCTTTGCTTGGAGCCAAGTTTTGTGGAAGTGTTGCTTGTGGCCTGACCTCTAAGCCCATCCTCGGAGACACCAGCACACCCTTGACATTTGGGTGTAAGTACGTTTTTCTGTTTCGGCCTTTTTAAAGGTGCCTGTATTGTGTCGGCCACGACCGGGGGTGCGAAAGAACGTCTTTATTTCTTCGCAAAGCCTCTTCGCCGCCGCACCGACCTTTGGGCCTGACACCGACTCGAGTCAGTTTCTTGTCTGAGGCGAGGGAGCTTTAAGGTCAAATTTTTCTTTTGACGTTTTTTATTCTGCTCTCTCTCACTCTCTCTCTCTCTCTCTCTCTCTCTCTCCCTCTCCCTTTCGCTTTTGTTTGGGCACTGTTTTCTCTTTTCGGTCTTCTTCCCCGAGCTCTCTTCATGTCAACGAGGAGTCTCTCGTTAGCGGTTTTCTTCGTTTTGGCTCTTCAGCTTTTCTTTAGCCATTTTTTGTTCGTCTCCAGTTTGCTTTGTACTGTTCTCTCTCGTGTCTGGATTTTAATCTGCTCTGCTGTCGTCATTGTTTCTTGTTCACATTGTAAACACTCACACACACACAGTTCACCCCAGGCAAGTTTAGAAAGTTTAAAAGTTATGTAGGTTTCCACGAATGTCCAAAACCGCTTCAAAAATGCTTGTAAATGTCTGTATAAGGTTTGTGTTTGTTTATGATATTTAGGAAATCATTTAGGATTTGAAGTTTTATTATCATATACAAATTACAATGAAATTACGCATTTTTCATAAACCACTAACTACAATAAGATATAACAGCAGCAGCTTGAATTACACATGGTGAATGAACATGAATGAAAAGGTATGATCCTGCTCCGCCCCAAAAGACCAGAATTTCAGCTTCACATCAACATAAATGACCTGAAAGCTGGTGGAAAATCCCGGCCTGCAAGAGTAGCACTCGTCTGTGACTTTGTTCATGTCCCCGCTCCCCAACATTTCTTTTATTTTTCTTTTCTCTCTTTTTCTCTGCTACTACCTCACTCCTCTCTTAAGGTCACATTATTACATTTTTTAAAAGGTTATGCTGGAGATAGAGACAGAGTGTGAGAGGAGAAGAATGCTGACATTTGTACACATTAGGAGAACACACACACACACACACACACAGACATAGACACAGACACAGACACACACACACTTGGAAAAAAGGGCCACATGCTCAATCTGGGCCAAGTTTCTACCAGTGAATTGGGGCACTGTTAACTTATTATTATTATTATTATTATTATTATTATTATTATTATTAT
>JAVGVS010000925.1:0-59426 GCA_032718565.1 Distichodus sexfasciatus
TCAGATTTGTATCTGGACAGATCATGAGCTGATGATGTTACTTTCTCAGATCAGGTAAATATTACCTTTAGGGCACCAAATATATATAATTTACATTTGAAAGTTTTTTGAAAGTTCGATCATGTACCCAGTAATCGGAAGGTTGCCGGTTTAAGCCCTGAACCAGTAAAGGTACCACCGAGGTACTCATGAGCAACGTACCGTCCCCAAGCACTGCTCCCCGGGTTCTGCACGTCACCTGCCCACTGCTCCTTTAGGGCTCTTGCTCAGGGACCCAGTGGCAGTAGTGATGGAGGTAGCGTTCACACCCACGACCTCTTGGTCCACAGACAAGTGTCCTAACCACTAGACCACCGTCACTCCTGGTGTAAAGGTGGTCAGATCTAATGTAATGCTGATGTAATGTTAAGGCAGGGGACTGGACAACAGGACGACGTTGACTGCAGACTTGAGCAGGTTATGTGAAATAGAGGTGTGAACTGGTTTGACTCGATACGATATCACGATGCATCCCATTAATTTTTCTACATTACTTCACTTTGCCAGCAAATTGGCCATGGATCACAGATCAGGCAGCCATAGTTACCACTGGATATTCTTTTTAACTAGTTTATGCCGTAGCTAGAAAATCAGCAAACAATGTCTTTATGATACAATGCAGGGGTTTGTCCCACCACTCAGACTAAGCAGTAGCCTGCAGCTGTCCACTGTGTGTCCGTGTGTGTGGGGGAGTATTTTTTAAAATTACTTTTTAGATATTGCATTAAATTCATTATTCATAAAGATACCCAAATCATCTGGAAATGTTTTGCAAAATAAATGAATTAAAATGTTTGTAAAAATTTATTTCAGTGGTGAAACTGGATTGCATTTAACAGACCACCTGCAATGCCGCCACGGACCACCAGAGGCAGCAGACCACCGATTGAAACCCCCAGTATAATCAATTATGGTCAGTCACTGCATCAATGCAGAATCGTCTAATCGTGATTAATTGATTAATTTCAGCACCGCTAATGTAAAACGTCCCGGAACAGGAGCCATTTCAACAGGAAGCAGAGACAGAGACGTGACAGAAATAATACCTGACTAATCAACTGGTCTAAAAGAAGACGGATTATTCCTTATACCAAAATAATATTTCTCCAGCCTCACAACCCTCATGTTCTTCTCCATCCCTGTACATCACACATCTGTAATTTCACAATGACGCTTCTCTCCTGAGCTGGAACACTGCGCACTCCGCCACCCACATGTTCTCCCTTCACCTACACAATGTTCTGCTGTCTGTGAAGATGGCCAGCACACTGCAGACTGCTTTAAAAAAGGTAACGGCCTGAGTGATGTCAGGAGTGAGACAGGCGGAGAGGATATCAGATCTCTTCCAGCAGTCTCGTTGTTCTGACCATAGTGCCTGTAGAGGTTTACTCAGCTGCTGAAGCACTGTGAGTCAAGACTGTGCATGCCTGACGTATCCTGCCTCTGTTTTAGCTGACGCTGTGTTAGCTCCATAATGATGGAATGTATTTTTCCTAGTTATTCACACAGTATATATAAATACCCACAGTATACAAAATGTAATCTCACTTTCTCCTACTGTGTATGTATACTTTTAGGTGTATGTAATACTGCATCCAAACTGTCTCTCTATCTACCTCTATTTCTAATTCTAGTTCTAGTTTAAAGTTATATTTAATATGTCTAGTTTAAAATGTATATTCTGTATTTTATTTATTATTGTTTATTCCATGTGCCTTAATTGTTCTTTGTTCCCTTTTTCCTACTGCACTGTTAAAACTGGAGCCACGTCGTCTCATCTCTATGTATCTGTACAGTATATAGCAGAGATGACAATAAAGTTTACTTTGACTTTGACTATTTGTGTATCTAGTTTGTCCATCCGTCTGTCTTTCTGTTTGTCTGTCTTTACAGTTATCACTCCATCTCTTTCTTATTATATTATTATGTATTTAGTGTATGTAGTTTGGTGTCTGTTTGGTTTGTTGTCTGTGTGTAATTATGTCAAAAATAGTGCTTTTAAATTTTTTTTGTATGTTTTTTCTAGTTTAGGGTTAACCATAATAATACATGGGCCAATGAAAATGGTACCCAGAGAAATAATAAGACTGTGTGTGTGTGTGTGTGTCTGTATGTGTGTCTGTGTGTGTGTCCATGTATTTATCACATTGTGGGGACCTTTTTGTCCCCTAAAATCACTTTTATCTGTTTTTTGGGCTTTGTGGGGACATTTGAGAGGTCCCCATGAGGAAAAATGACTTTATAGAAAACTTGTTTTATTTAGTACTTGTTTTATTTGAGAAACTAAAAGAGGTAAAAGAGGTGCTTTTGGTTACTGAGGTTAAGGTTAGCATTAGGTGTAGCTGTAAAATTAGGTACTTTAGTCATTATGGGAGTCTATGGAAAGACCTCACAAAGATAGTAATACATAGACTGTGTGTGTGTGTGCGTGTGTGTGTGTGTGTGTGTGTCTGTGTGGTTTGACATATCCACATCTCACCTCATCATATGAACTCCTCTGGTAATGATTTTTCTGTCTGTTCCTCAGCAGGACATTGATTTGACAGAATTCATTTCTCCAGTGAATGGGGCAATTACAGAAGCATCTTGAGCCCCAGAGCAAACATGTGTCTTCCCTCTCGCTCTTCCCACAGGGCTCCGTAACACCTTATTAACCGGCGCAAAACCTAAAACCCAAACACACGCTATTAATACACAGCAGCCTGCAGTCTATCATGTTACTGCTGCTTAGACCAGACACTTTTAATGTTGCAACACTTTTAATCAGCTTATCATCTTGCTCATGAGCTAAAGAGCACGTTTATGCACTTAATTAGAATCAAATAATTTGATTCCCAACTTGTTCATTCAGTCCATCGATCATATTCAAATTCAAATTGATATTTATAATTAATAATTAGACATTTGGGGCCACACGGTGGTACAGTGGTTGGCGCTGCCACCTCACAGCGAGAAGGTCCTGGGTTCAAGCCCTGGGTCGGCCTTGGGGTCTTTCTGTGTGGAGTTTGCATGCTCTCCCCATGTTCGTTTGGGTTTCCTCCGGGTGCTCAGATTTCCTCCCACAGTCCAAAGGCATGCAGTATAGGTTAATTGGCGACTCTAAATTGGCCCCGGAATGATAAACTCAGTGCTGTCCATAATGCTAAATGGTTTCCTGTAAAATGTCTAAAACTCACCTTTATTTAAGCTGTCAATTTTTCAGTCAATTTTACAGACACTTACGGTATTTCTCTCAATTACAGTGACAGCCATGAGTCAAGAATTCCTGTAATTATTCCACATTCCACACAGTGATGGATGTATTTGAGCAAACGCAGGTAAGAATCTTTCTCAAATGTTGGTTTTATCCCACATGTAAAACAAACTGCAGACATCGTCTCTTTCCACACGTCTGCGTCTTTTCTGACTTGTTCGTAGTGGGTTCATGTCAAGGTCTTCACTTCATAATCTCATGAGAGATTTTCTCTGCTGCTCCTGCCCCTGGGTCGCTGATTACAGACCTTAATACAGTGGCTGTACCATATTATCTACTGTGAAAAAATCTATATAAATAAAATTGAATTGAAAATTGAACTTCACCTCTCCATGACCGTGACGTTCTTGCTTACACGTGGGTGTTTAACTCTAGCTTTACGTCTAGCCGGCTTGGGGTGACTTAGCCACTGTAACACACCTAATTATGGTCATTTAATTTGTTAAATTTGGGCATGTCAACGTTTTATAAATTCATGAACACATGAATTTTAAGAGTCTGTTTAAGCACCCCAAAACTATTCAACATAATATGTTAAAGTATATATACATATTATGTAGAATAATTTTCGGGTACAATATATAACCTAATGTCTATTAAATATAACCTAATATACAGGGCTATTCAAAATGAAAGAGCAGACATTTCAAAAAATTATTTCAAACATTCCGCACATCACTGGATAGAGAAAAGTTTAAAAGCCTGCCAAACAGTACCAGTGAATGTCACCGAGCACTGTTTCTCGTTTATAGGATAATGGTGACGACGCCACAAGAGAAGTCATTTGGGGTGCTGCAAGTCCTCTATTCAAGTGCAACGTAAAATGCAACCTCAAGGAGCCAACTTCTATCCAGTGATGTGCAGAATGTGTTGCCGTCTTATACAGGTTGTTTGAAAAATTTTTTAAATCTGTTCTTTCAAAATGCTTGTAGTCTACAGATTGGGAGAAACGTTTGATACGCAAAATGGCAGTGTGTAAAAGGGACGCCACATCACGAGTAGGTTTTGAGTTTTAGTTTATCAAATAAAAAGTGCATAAACTCTAGTCATTTAGAAAACCAAAATCTTTGTAGACCTGTTAACCCTTCTGTGACGTTCGTTTCTCAGGAACACCAATGATGTTCCTGGATCAGTTTGACTCGGGGCATGTTTAATTATCCAAAAGTGTCAGTAAACATTAATAAACATTGTTTATATCTCATTATCAACTCCATTACTAACCATTTCAATCAATATTTGATCTAATGGTGTTTTTTTTACCTCTCACACATCGTGGTTTAATGAGAATAATTCACTCGTTTATCATTTAAAAAATGCATTTCATAATTTTTTCTAATGTACATTGGAAAGACCTACGGTAGTTTTACATGACATCGCTTATTTTAAATTCTAATTGACCCGAACAGTATCTGTGTAATATAAACACGCAGGAGGAGGTTGCACATCTGTGAAATGAACCATTTTTATTTTATATGTTGGTTACCTTCATACTGAAAGAATACTTTAAACTATTTTTTTTTTTTAGATTTTTTACATTTAAATGGGTCAATTTGACCCGCAACATTAGAGAGGTGTTAATAGACATAAACTCTGCAGTTTATTTAAGACTCTGTGTGACTTTAAAAGTCAAAAAAGTATGTACACCCAGTATTACAAACACTGCTTTTTACACCACTGCTTCCAAATATTATTATTCTATTATTAGACTTAAATCATTGTTTCTCAATGTGAGTAACGGACCTCTCGTGACCTCTGTAATCATTTTTTGTACTATTTCAGAGGCTTTGTTTGAAGATGAAAAATGCAATAAGCCGAGTCACAAAATAAACCCCCACTTCTCACTTTCCTTCATTTTGTTTTATTAATCGAACTCCACCAAACTTTCCTGAGTGTAATTAACTTTAGATTAGCTGGTAGGAGGAAAGGTTAATTTCGAGTCACATGTGAAGGTAAGCGGGGGGTGTGAGTGGGAGGAGCGCAGGAATGCAGGAGTGTCTGCATAAAGGAATGTTTGAAGGTGTTCATTGATGGCTGTGCACTTTAAGACACCCAAGCACTGCTCCCCAGGTGCTGCCAAAAAAACTGCCCACTGCTCCTTCACAGGTGGGTCAAATGCAGAGGTCACGTTTGGTTGTGGTGCACTGTGTGCTGTGCTGTGGTGTGTTCACAATGACAAAATAATCACTGACTTTTACTTTAGTGTAATCAAATGTCAAATACTTTGAAAGTGAGTGATTATTTGTCATTGTGAACACACCACAGCTCAGCACACAGTGTACCACAATGACCTCTGCATTTAATCCATCCGTGAAGGAGCAGTGGGCAGCTAACAAGCGCCCGGGGAGCAGTGCTTGGGGACGGTACCTTGCTCATGAGTACCTCAGTGGTATCTTTTACTGGCCCTGGATTCGAACCTGCGAGCTTCTGATCACTGAGCGAACACCCTACCGTTACGGCACGAGCTGCGTAATGTGATATGCTGTATTTTGTATTAAACATCAAATACAATAGCTTTCTGATAGTTAAAAGCATGGTAATATTTTACTTTGTTAACACATACAATTATTATTTTCAGTCAAAAACTATATCGATCCAACGCATCTTGGTGGTGAATCCGCATCCCCCGTAACACCCCTAGTGTCAGCAGACAGTGTGTAACAGTGACTCTTCTCGCTCATTATTACCAAACAACAAGACCTGAGCAGATCCATGTAGCTGTGGAGGGAGAGGTGAACTGTAAGAAGAGCAGTTCTACTCTCCTGCTGGCCACACTGACGCTGATGATGAGGAGGGTCGGCTGGAGGGCGCACTTTTCATGTCTAAATCACAGTTTCTCAGCGACCCCTGCCCCCCCTCGCGCTGGCAGAGTGGGAAAAGGTCAGGTTCGGTCGATATATTCAGCATGTACTCTGGTTTTCATTCTCCTGACCTCAGATTGTGGATAGCCCCCCTCCACAAACACACAGATACACACACACACAGGAATACACACCGCTGCTGATTTAGACAGAGTATCACAGGGTGCATGTTAAAGTGGTAGAGGTTTAAAAGTTCATATTCTACACCCTGAGGCGCACGTCTATCTATATGTACGTCTGTGTTTGTCGATACTGTGATTCTTGTTCCTAAGAAGCTGTTTTTAGCTGATCATGGCCTTAAATTGGTCCAGAAACACAACTTTTACTTGTGGTAATTGTAAATAGTGTCCTAAACAACTCCAGCTTTAAAGCTATAGCCAGTATTTTCATACTGACCCAGCACAAAAATAATTTAAAGCTGTTTTAAATTCTTGACCAGGAAACAACCATTGTGCTCACACAGAAACCCTAGTGATAAGGACCTTTTTATATTTCTTATGTTTCTGTCACGGCTCCTCTGGACTTTGGCCGGACAGTGCTCCCTCGATTGTGATTGTGATTGTTTTGTATTGTGATGCTCTTGCACTCCATCTGTTATAAGCTGCTTAGATGCTGATGCTGCCAATGTGCACTAAGCAATACTTGTTTACATTCCATCTCTTCACTTAACGTCACTTTCTTACTGTATTTATTGCGTTCGTTCTGTATTTATTGTGTTGCTCGTTGCACCTTTTGTCTTGTTGAATCTTCAGTGTGTTACTATATGTTGCACCGGGGCCATGGGGAAATGTTGTCTCATCACACTTTGTACATGTATAAAACGACTGATGACAATAAAGTACCTTGAAATCTTAAACCTTGAAACCTAGATTAAGTGTTTGTTCTCAGTTTTTCTGGTTCTCTGGGTTCATTCCTGTGGCGTTTACTCCTCTTGTCTCCTCAGTTAGCCTTAGCTTCCCCCGTTAGCTTGCTCCCCACTTCCGGGTTTCTGTGTCTTCACTTCGTGCCCTTGTGAGTAGTTCACTCTCTGTTTAGAGCGCACCCCACTTCCACGTATGTTGTCTGCACTGCGTGCTCCCTACCTAGTACGTCAGTGTCTGTTTAGAACGTCCCCGCGCTTATTATTACTTTCACCTGTGTCTCGTTTGCCTTGAGTTTGGAATCGGTGCAAGCACTCCTTTGTTGAGTTGTGTGGCTTTATTTCTTCCGGTTTGACGCGTGTTTCCCCGAGTCTGTCTCCCTCATTACTATGTGTGGTGGATTTACCTTTGGTTAGTGATCTATTTTATCCCTCACCCGTGTTTCGTGTGTGTTTTCTCTAGGCTCGTGTCTCCCACCAAAACCCCCCCATCCGGTCAGGCCGCTGAGTTTCTCTGGTGCCTGGATCGCTTTTGTTTAGCCTTGTGGGTCTTAGAGCATCAGCAGATTGCTCTTTCTGTTTCCCCACGGAGGAGTCCTCTGGTAACCGTATGGCAAGCTGGGAGCATGAGCCCCGTCTTTCGTTTGATACTTTTGTTCTCGTCCCGTTTTTGCCTGTGGATGTGTTGGACCTTGTTTTGTTGGTATTTCCTTCACGTCGTTCACCTCCCTCTCTTGTGTTTCTCCCCAGGCTCGTGTCTCCCAGTAAACCCCTGTCCGATCAGGCTGGAGTGTACCTGGATCGTTTCAGTTTCACCTCGTGCGTCTTAGAGCATCAGGACATCGCTCTTTCCGTTTCCCCACAGAGGATTCTTCTGTTTGCTGTACCATAAGTACTGGGAGCATGAGTCCCATCTTTCATTTGTACTTTGTTCCTGTTTTTGCCCCTGCATTTTTGCCCTGTTTTTTTTTTTTGCCACCTTTTGTGTCCACCCTACTGGTCCTCCTTCAATAAAACCTTTGTTCTGCCAGCAACAGTGTCCTCACCTCCTTCCTCCCACCGCACCATGACCGTTTCATAAAGCAATGATTCAGCAACTAGTTGCCAGTTTGTCCATGTGAAATTTACTGTTGCTATTTGTGGGGTTAAATACAATCTGACACTGTGAGCCAGGACACAATTACAGGGTTGCCAACTCTGGTCAGTTCGCAGGAGTGAGATTTTCGGTTAGGGTTAGCACTAACCCTAGGGCTAAATAAGTGTTAAAACTGAAGTCTCGTCCTATAAATCTGCCTATAAACAAAATGTGACCTCTGCATTTGACCCATCTGTGAAATAGCAGTGGGTAGTTGATATGGGCAGTGCCCTGGGGAGCAGCGCTTGCGGATGGTACCTTGCAATTCTTTTTTTAAAAAGATGCCGTAAAATCAGGCCTTTTAGGCCCCGACAATCTCAAAAAAGGTCGGCGAAGTCCTGGAGGGACTGATATACCGCACTAACAAAAAGAGGCGTAACCCCCAAGTTCTTCCACAAAGACTGTCCCTGTAATTAGGAAATGTAAGTCATGCCATATAAGAGCACCGGCTAAATGCCACAAATGTACATGTAAAAATGTCAGCCAAGCCCATCCTTATTTCAGCTTCCTCGGCTGGTTGAGGTCTCTTAAATACTCTTCGGCAGTGAGCACCTACGTGCAGAGTTTCTGAGTTTGCTCCCGAGCCACATGGCTTCCTCATCAGCACTTTTTAAAAGCGTGACCGTGGCAGCTAAAGGTCGAATCGCGCCACTGCTTTTGCCTTCGGCGAGAGCGCGCTATCTGCGCGGCCATCTCTCTAAGAAAAGAATGTTTTCGCTTGTCCTGATGCCGCAGCTGAAGGGGAGGAATGGTAATGACTGAGGAGTGTTTAAAGATGGGTGATGCCAGCACAAGCTGACATTTTCCCACTAACAGCCACATGCTTACCGTTAAACTTTACACCCCCCTGACATTTACAAAGCAGAGAGAGAGAGCAAAAGAGAGAGAGAAGGACATACGACAGGCTTTGACATGTCTATCATTACAGTTTTGATGAGATAAATGCATTTTCTGAGTCATTTCTCTCTCTGAAGCGATAAAGCCCCTGCTGCACTGTGATTCTAGTTAACCCTCAAATCCCCACAGGCACAATTCTGAACCAATTTCAGAATTTTGTAAATTTAGCATATAGAGAAAAAAAAATACACCAAACTGATCACATCATAAGTTAAACTCAGCAAACCACAGTGACAGAACACTCCTCAAGACCAAGCCGCAGAGTTGTTATTGTGCAGAGACATTCTATGGCTT
Source organism: Distichodus sexfasciatus (assembly GCA_032718565.1). NCBI lineage: Eukaryota > Metazoa > Chordata > Actinopteri > Characiformes > Distichodontidae > Distichodus > Distichodus sexfasciatus. Next base: position 9,336 of record JAVGVS010000925.1, read on the forward strand.
AGTGCTGTGAAGAAAAATAAGGTTAGTGCCAGACGGAAACACTTCTTTATCCATTTGGTATCTATGTGGATACAGAATAAAATTATTTGATAACAAACAATATAAAACAGAAAAAATACTGATCAATTGACAATGAAGAAATATTAAAGTTTTGAGTAATTTTGAGCCAATTTGGAATCTTTTTGGCCTATAAAATGAGCTGTTTTTGACTCTTCTGATTTTTGTCCTGGATGGCGTTCCATATTAGAGTCGCGAGCGCTAAGTGTGTTAACATTGCGAATAATGTGTTTTTACGCAGTTACATCAGTTTTTGTGCATGGAATTACTCAGAAATAATTTTACATGAAGAGGAATGAACATAATGTTAAAGGGATTCTGAGTTATTAAACTGATATTAAACTGATAATCTGAGGGACTTTCAGCCCCAAAGCTACTCAGTGATCGACTCAAAACCAGTCGATCTTTAATGTAAGATAGAGAACTTTAATAGCTAATTCCAAAAGCTGAAAACAACTTGTGGATTGAGTTTAAGACAACTAGATTATGATCATTTTATCTTAAAACATATAAGAAGAAGTATTTCCAGGCACTGTCCTACTACCATATTTGAGTTGTTTAATTTCTGCGTCTCAATGAAAGTATGATGTTAGAAGGTCATAAGGCATCAAGTTGAGATGCTAGCTAAAATGTATGTCATTGTTCTAGCAGTTCTTCTAAAAATCAGACTTTTTCCCATTTCTCATCCAAGCCCGAAAATAGAACAGAATCTCCCAGCGTGCTGTGTGGGTAACTCTGTGGGTAACACCACTGAAACACCTTGAAAAGAGAAAAAGTGAATGAAAGAACACTCATCTACAGACAGGGAGATCCAATATTCTCACCTCACATGGTTCTCTCTGTCTCATTTCTTTGAGTTTTGTAGGGCATGGAGAGCTCAGCAACGAGAATGAGAGAATGAGAAAGAGAGAGAGAGGCTGTCCTCAGGTAGCCCACAGTAGATTTCCATTAAAATATTAATGAGAGACGGAGAGAAGAAACGTCGGAACATTTGAACCTAAACAAATGAGGAATGTTAGGAATATTTTATCAGGCTGAACATCGCCTCTCCTCCTTCTCTCCTCCCAACATCCCCCTCACCTTCTCCTTCACTGATGTGTGAAGGTGGATTGCTTGGATATCTCATCACATCTTTTGCCTGTACTCCACTTTTCTGTCCTACTCAGAGAGAGAGAGATTGACAGAGAGATGCCTATCTGAGAATCGGGAAAAAGTTTCTCAGAGCGTTTCTAACAGACCATCACAAAAATAATTAATAACATATTTCTTCAGTGAAAAATGATCATCTTCAGCGACTGAAAACTCTGCCATATTGTTACCAAACAAATCATAATTCTGTCTATTTGGTATGTGGGTTTCATCCTCATTTCTGCACCCCATTACGCATCTTCCTACAGTATTTATGCAACATGATAAGAAAGTGATGTGGTGGTGGTCTAGTGGTTAGGATACTCACCTCTGGACCAAGATGTTGTGGGTTCAAATCCTACCTCCAGCCGGGGCAATGGTCCCTGAAATTAGTCCCTGAAGTTGCTCTGGAAAAGAGCGTCTGCTAAATGCCATAAATTTACATGATTTATACATTAGAGATGTGAACCTTCACTGGTCTCACGATTTGTTTATGATTATCAGATCAACGATTCGATTTGATACGATATCACAACGCATCATGATGCATCCCATCAATTTTTCTACATTACTTCACAACATAACCCTTAAACTCAACCCCTTCCCTGCTTTTCAACAAATCACAAAAGTCCTGTATATCAAAAAAAGAGACAGATGACGTCTGACTAGGCTTGTAGATGGTTACAGGAGAAGACGCCAGAAGCTTCCTCCTCTCTTCAACCAAAAGTGTTAGTTCGTATCAGGATTCAAAGTTCACTTCTTTTCCTTTTTGGCGTCTTTCTTGGCTGGGCATGGACTGGGCATGGATCACAGACCGGGCAGCAATAGTTACTGCCAGGATGTTCTTTTTAAATAGAATTTAAGCCAGAAAATCACCAAACAATGTCATTGTGATATAATTTTCAACTCATTCTGTCCCAGGAACCACCATTCAGAATAAGGAGAAGTCTAATGTTCTATTACTTTTGGTACATTTACATTAAATTCATTATTTCTAGAGATCCCCAAATCACCTGAAAAGGTTTTGAGTTGATTTCAGTAGTGGAGGTGGTTAGCGCTGCTGCCTCACAGCGAGAAGGTCCTGGGTTCAAGTCCCAGGTCGACCGTGGGGCCTTTCTGTGTGGAGTTTGCATGCTCTCCCCATGTTCACGTGGGTTTCCCCCTCCCACCGTCCAAAAACATGCAATATAGATTAATTGGTGAGTCTAAATTGGGCCCGTAAGGCGTGTTGGTACCTGCCCAGGGTTGTTCACCGCCTTATGCCTGTACGTTCCCAGGATAGGCTCCGGTCCGCCGCAACTCCAGTTGGGATTAAGCGGTTCAGATAATGAATGAATGAATGAATAGTATACATAGTTTAAAAATCCAATAAAAAAATATGAGTTCTTGCAAATGTTCTTTGTTCACAAGTTCCACAAAAATGAAAACTCAAATGGAATAATTTTTTATCTTAAACCTTTAATTTATAGATATTAAATGACCACCTACAAGGTGTTTTTGTTTGGCAATATGGGTCTTTTCCAGAATACTGCAATTGTCTTCTTTCTGCATCCATTAATGAGGAGCAAATAAATGGACATAATATTTACTCTCTTTGTTTTTCTGCCTGCTTGTTGTCTTTGTAAGTATTATGTTATGTTTGAATCTTTTTACAAATGAAATATATTCTGTGTCACATCTCCATTACATTTCAGACCATTCCAGAAAAATGAAGAGTTACTTTGAAAAGTGTGTACATGGTTCTGATCTCTCCGTTCCTTCATTTAACAGAAAATGACCATTTACTATTCATCTCTAGAGAGAGACGCTGCAGCTATTTCTGTTAAATTTGTCACAGTATATCACAGCCTGAGGGACAATGAGAACTAGCAGTGTTCTTTACACACTCCACTAGACCAGAATGACCTGGGATTCTATTCTTACCTTAGAGAGAATGAGAGAGAGAGAGAGAGAGAGAGAGAGAGAGGGAGAGAGAGGGAGAACCCAAGCAGATGAGCAATGTCAGGAATTTTTGTAAACATTTTAAATAAAAAATTATGGCAATTAGAGGAGCACAGGGTAATTAGTGTTCTCTTTTCAATTTTAGGCATTTTCATGAAGGCACCTTAATTGGATAGATTAAAAAAAAAAAAAAAAGAATAAACATTCATTCGTTATCCGAACCGCTTAATCCCATCTGGGGTCGCGGGGACTGGAGCCTATCCTGGGAATTTACGGGCACAAGGCCGGGAGCAACTCAGGGCAGGCGCCAACACACACCGCAGGGTACACACACTCACACAATCACACTTCCATCACACCTTACGGGGCAAATTTAGAATTGCCAGTTAACCTATAGTGCATGCTTTTGGACTGTGGGAGGAACCCGGACCGCCCCATGAATAAACATTCATCTGGTTATTAGTTACACATTATTTAATTTCTCAATTCTGTTCATTCATTGGTTATAGTGTTATCAGCTTTGTCTTGTGTGAGCTAGTCGGTTGTTGGATTTCACCTGTGTTTTCTCTTATGTAAGTCTCCGGGTGCTGCGGTTTACGTCTGCAGCCCAAAAGCATGCACTGTAGGTTAACTGGTGACTCTAAGGTGTGAGTGCGATTGTGTGAGAGTGTGTGCCCTGCGGGTGTTGGCTCCTGCCAAGTTTGGTCCCCGCCTTGCACCCGTAGACCCCAGTTGGGATTCAGCGGTTCGGATAATGAATGAATTAATGAATATAGCCACAAACGGCATTAGTCGGGGTCCAAGCATAAGTAGCAATAAGAAGCACAGTAGCAGCTGATGCAGGAAGCGTCAAAGAAAGCAGTCAACGAATCAGATTATTAAACCATAACGAGTTATAACATTGTGTTTATAAAGAAACTAACCTCTAACAGTGTTCATATAAGAATTGAGTGGTTTTCTATAATTTCATGTAAAATATAAAAGCTCTGTTATGACATCACAGGAATTTATGCGATGTCATAAGTACTGTCTGAGTGCCTCCAGTGGACAGTTTCACAGCATTCCTATTTGTGACCCTCCACGGCAAAACCATTGCATCACTTGTTGCAATGGAGGTTTCCGAGAAAAACGAGATGTTGGATTTTTTGTTTTTAGTGTTTTGAAACAGTGGAAGGTCTATACTGTACTGTTGTGAATAGAATTTAGCTGAAAAACACCCTTTCCATCCTAAACAATGACTTTCCTTGGGAGTGAGAATTCAATTCCAGCAAATCATTAAGTTTCTTTGGCCGCTCTACTCCAATATTCGCTAAATCCACTGGTTGACTAAACATTGAATATTTCTCCGATCATCGTCTGGATTCAATTCTTCTGCCAGGTGGAGCTATCCGTGTGTGATGGCATGAGCTACCGTAAATGCAAACATAGCTACTGACCGCACCAGCGTCTGTAGTGCTCTGGCGATAATCCTTCAAAACCGGAATTTCTCCATTTCTCACTTGGCGTGACAGGAAGCCAGCTCTTACGAATCTTGATATCTCCAGGTCATCGTCCCATTTATTTCAACCTAGGTATCGTTTTGACTTGATTTATACTACCATGAAAACCGCCATCCGCTCGTTTGAATTTGTGACAAGTGACTGGTTTTGCCATGGAGGGTCACATTTATCCTGATAATTTTGCAATCTGGGACTTTTGGTTTTGTAGGACATTATAATAATAATAATAATAATAATAATAATATCCTTCATCTAATAATAATAATAATAAAAGAAACAGAACAGTTTGAAGAGGGGTCCATAAGCACTCCATGCTTGGACTCCCTAATAACATGTTCTCCAAAACTGTATTTTCAGACCCGTCTTATCAATATCATATGGGTTTTTTGGGCTTAGACCACTCAACGGCCCCATTAGTTCAGCGCTTCCTCCCCATTTTATATAATATTCCACTCCTAACACTCATAGGTGAGAGTCAAGAAAAGTGAACCCTCCTTATTCCCAATAAACATCACACAAGCATGCCTCACGGAAGTGTTGTCTCTAAGCAGACTGCTAAAAGCCTGGTAGCATTCATATTCTCATAACAGAGAGTATCCAGCAATTTTCAATACATAAAGCCTGTAAAAAATATAGTATACGGTTCTTCTCCTTTGGAGGCCGGCTGTCAGGGAGCAGGTGTGCTTGGTGCTTTGCTCTGAAAATCATCGAGGCAGCACCACTCACTCTCTAGGAGAGAAGAGAGAGAGAGAGAGGAAATGGCGAAAGAAGTGGAAAAAAAAGGCTGAAAAAAGAAGGAAGAAATAAAGAGGAGGAAAAAGATGTTTAGAAATTATTAGAAAAAATAGAGAATGAGAGGAGAGTTTCCCTAAAACACTCCAAACAGTTTTCGGTGACTTGTTGGAAAAGAGGATCTCCATCACTTCCCTTCGTCTCCATCTACACCATCCTGTAGCATCTAATAACCCTTTTAAAAGAAATTCATATTTTACAGGGCTGACACCCACCCACACTGGGATAACAGGCATCACAAATACTTCTTCATAAAAACTATGAACAATTTGGTTCAAAAATGAGAAAAAAAAAATTTGGAATTTTTTTCAGTCATACGTGGTTCAGATGTCGAGATCCGTCGTGGCGCTCAAACAAGCTGGATCGAGGTATCAGTGGCTTTAGGCTAATATATGGAAGTGATCTGTAAATGTGTGCGCTCAGTTGGTTCTGCATGGGGAAGCGTACTGGTGGCTGGTTTCATTGTTCAACATGAGGCAGGCAACTATATTTCTTCATTATATTACATAATACAATTATTACATTGTTTAAGTTAGGAAAACTGTATTTAAAACTTCATGTTCAAAATTTCCTTCAACATATCACATTTTGTTCAGACATTTTAAAGCATTATTTTCTGTTCTCTGTTTAAAAACGACTTGATTCATCTTGAGGAGTAATTGTGATGCTTTTACTGTTTTCAAATGTCATGATGGTAAAAATAAACTGTGTGACAATTCATTTAATCATTGATTTTTAAATTTATAAAAGCAAAGTAAATGAACACTTTAATACAATTTTTTTTTTGTCAAAAACCAAATATTAAAAACTAAACTTAAAAAGAGAATGATGGGAAGGAAAAAGTTAGGAAAAGTTGCACAAACTAGATGATGAAAATTTTAGGCAATCACAGTTTTCTCTCATCACAACTAATGATTGTCTTAGAGGCCTCTTACACAACACCCCAGAACAACATTCGAAGCAATTTTTCCTGTTATTTTGTGTGTGTGTGTGTGTGTTTGTGTGTGTGTGAAACAGTCCGCTGTTTGACAGTTACATCATCTATAGTGATTAATTAAACTGTCCAATAGCCTTCCCCCATTTCTCTCTCCCTCTCTCCTTCCTTTAATGATGCTTAAGAATAGCACTCAGGATCACCTGTTCAAAATTCATTTTAAAAAGTTCTGTGAGGGTATTATTGTGTGGTAAAGAACACACTACGTCATGTTTTTAAAGCTTATAATTGTGAAAAAAAGAATCAGTTCAGAATGAATGGTGGTAGTCTATTAGTCAATAGTTTTAAACTTGAAACATGGCAATACCCGCACAACAAATTATTTTATTTACAAACAAGTATATAAAAAGTAATGCATTTAATTTGTGACAGTCTCTCAGATCCTCCAAATTTTGTGGGCCTTTTTTGAGATAGATGTGGCCTAAAATGCCTGGTTTTTCGGCAGCTCTTCTAAAAAAATTGTGATGAAAGTTGTAGTGTCTTAAGGCGTAAAGTTGCGAGAATGTAAGTCAAGATTGCAATCTGCTTGTATTGATTCTTTGTGTATTAAAACGAGGAAAAAAAAACACTATCTTTAATCATTTGATTTTTTACACGAGTAAATGTGAAATATTTACATCACCGCGTTTACTGTGTCTTCCTAAATGTAACAAGGAAGTGAGTTGCAGTTGCCGATCGTAACATCCTGCGAAATCCTGGAGGTCACCCTAAACCTGAGGCTGAAACCATAGTGAGGCTGGTGTTTAAGGAAATTAAACAGTATAATGATGTGATCTGCTTTTGGGGTTGTAGTGTGTTGCGTTGCTTGTTCTGCACATTGTCATAACAATATGTAGGAATTAGCACAAATGTTGAACAATTTACAGATCAGCTCCTATGGTCAGCCTTCTGATTACGTTATCAAATGTGGATATATTTCTATTTTAAACGGTAGCTTGTCAAGCTACAAGTTACTTATGATTACGAGTAGCTAAACTACAGCAAAGCAACTGTTTTAATATACTAGTTTACGTCGCTACAAGCTACAGAAAAACAGTCGCTACCTAAATACAAGATATATCACAACTGCAGATTTTTGTTTCCATCTTAAGCAAGGTGGACTCCATCATTTGACTCCATCTCACAGCTGTCAAGAGTGTGCTGTGATGCAATGAGACGTGGTAGCCCATCAGATGCCTCTTCTGCCAGTTTAACACACTTTGGAATGAAGAAAAAAATGTTTACTTTGAACTGAATATTCAATTTGAAATCCCATTTTTAATACTGGTAGTAATTACCTTTTTTATGATGTGATTCAACAATAAATAAAGATGGAAACATTTGAGCGTTTGAACCTGAACATCAATGACTCCCTGTTTTGCCTCTCTCTCTCTCTTCACTTTTCTTTTCTACCTTTTGTTTTCTTTTTAATTTCTTTCGTAAATGACATTCATATGAAAAACAAAGAGTTTCTTTACCCCTGACTAAACTAACCGGCTTGTTTCTGGTGTCATTACAGTGACTCTTATGCTATGTTTTCAGACATTGACTAGAGTTACAGCTCCATTACAGTGCTTTTAATTTGGACGACTCGTGCTGTTACACTGCTTCGTATGAAACACAAATCATTGTTTGGAAATGTCTCTGTTTTGATATTTAGGATGGATTACTGCAGTGGGAATCATCTCATTCAGCGAGTTCGGGTCTGGGTTCCTGCACAGAAAAAAGAATGAGTCTAGATGAGATGAAAAATTCCATCAGATACCAGACACAAGGCCTCTGATTCCAATAGTTTTTTGTAACACATCTTTGAGTGAAGTAAACTCCACTGTGGCTTGTCACTATCAAACATATATGAGGGAAGAACTTTGGCCTTCAGCATGTGTTCATCGACACCATGGCAAAAACGTTTATTCTACTTGATATTGCCATAATTTTGATTTAATTCGAATATTAAGGTTTCTTGTAATGTGGTGCGAAGTCAGTAAATTTGAGATAAATCATTTAAATTCTATTCTAAAACACACAGAGTGGTGATTATTTGTCATTGTAGACATACCTTTGGCGCACAGTGCTTACCGTCTGACACCATTTGCCTTGCAGTTGGTACGCCCGCCAAATTACCTCAGTGGTAGCTTTACTGGTCAGGAACTTCGAACCAGTGACATTCTGATCATGGAGTCAAACTCCTAACCGTTACGCTACTAAATGCTGCTTAAAATGCTGTTGTAGCTGCTTAAAACTTGAATAATCTATAACTTGTTAATAGTGGGGGACGGCATGGTGGCGCAGTGTTTTAGCGCTACCCACCTCGTATAGTTCAGGTTTGAGCCCAGAGGGTATGTGGGCGCTCTCATCATGGAGTTTGTGTACTGTCTCCGTGTTCACCTGGGTTTCCTCCACGGTTCAAAAAAGCATGCTATATTTGTTAATTGGTGACTCTAAATTGGCCCCGTAAAGTGTGAATGTGAGTGTGATTGGGTGAGTGTGTGTGCCCTGCAGTGTGTTGGCGCCTGCCCAGGGTTGTTCCCTGCCTTGCATCCGTGAGTTCCCAGGAGAGACTCTGGTCTCCGGCGCCCCAGTTGGGATTAAGCTGTTTGAATAATGTATGTATGAATGAATGAATGAATAGATGAATGAATGAATGAATGAATGAATTATTAACCGTGTGCATTAATGACAAAAAGAAGTTATATCCAATACCATCAAATCCATAAAGGTTTTGTTAATGTCTGAGGCAACTGGTAGGGTAATATTAAAATTAGAAGATGGCACTGTGTTCAAAGAATTCGCTGGTTCAAGTTCAGACTGGTAAAGGTATTACCACTTCTAGCGTACTCAAAACCCAAGGTACCATGCTAACACTGCTACCATAGAAAGTTACTTACTGTTCCTTCACGGATGGGTCAAATACAGAGAGTCTGACTTCGTTGTAGTTGCGCTGTGATGCTGTCACGTTCGGGTTAGCCACCCTTGAAACAGAGGACGCCGATGCAGGATTCACTGGTTACACGTGAACGCTTTTCACACAAACAAAAACACGCACACACAACACGGACGCGGGCTCGCACTGCTTCATATCAAGTCTCTCTGCAATTAAGTAAGCAGTTGCCATCACGAAAAAAGAAACCAAACTCTCAGCGAGTTAATAGAGGCTTCCTGGTTGGTGGGTAAATGCAGTTTTCTTAAAATGGCGTGGCATCAAGGGGCGTCCTGCCCAGGATTGAAAAATGATGAGCTTAGACTCTAGGGGTGTGGTTTAGGGTTAGGGTTAAGGTTATGCACTACGTGCGTGCCAACCTTTCGCCAGCACCTCATAGGCTTCATCAATTAATTCATTATTTGGAACATTTATCAGGACCAACCTATTCCATGGAAAGTGAAAGTGAGTGATTGTTTGTCATTGTGAACACACCACAGCACAGCACACAGTGCCCTGACCAAATGTGACCTCTGCATTTTAACCCATCCGTATGAAGAACGGTGGAGCAGCTAACAAGCGCCGGAGAGCAGTGCTGGGCGGTACTGTACTCATAGTACCTCAGTAGTAACTACTGACCCTGGATTCAAAGCACTATGACCTTCGATGCAGGCGAACACCCTACGTTCGCCATAGCTACTAGGAAAAGGACATTTTATGCTTGATACCTCTAAAAAAGTGTGTGTGTGTGTACCATGTTTTTATGCATTGTGGGGACCTTTTTAGGCCTTTACAGACGTGGACAAAATTGTTGGTACCCTTCTGTTACAGAAAGAAAAACCCACAATGGTCACTAGAAATAACAGAAACTGACAAAGGAATAATACATAACAATTTACTGAAAATTAACAAATAAGAAATGAGCATTAACTTTGAATTGAGGTTCAACAGAATTATTTAAAAAACAAACTAATAAAACTAGCTGGACAAAAATGATGTGCCCTAGAAAAGACTGAAATATTTGACTGTGGGGACGAGTTAAGCAAGGTGTGTCCTGTAATTAGCATCTGGGTGTCTTCAAGCTTGCCATCAGTCAGTCTGCCCATTGAGGTGAAATGTAGTCCTGTGCTGTTTGGTATTATGGTGTGTACCACGCTGAACATGGATGATAGACAGATAAGGGAAGGGTATCCTCAGAGATTAGAAAAATATAGAAAATATAGACAATATAGACAAGCATGTTAAAGGTAACGGCTATAAGACCATCTCCAAGCAACTTGATGTTCCTGTGACAACAGTTGCACATATTATTCAAGTTTAAAGGTCGGCGGTTGTAACCTCCTGGGCAGTGGCAGCAAGAGGAAAATTGATGACAAATTGTAGAAGACGAATATCTGAATGGTAACCAAAAGAAGCATTTAGCACCAAGAGATTAGAGAGTGAACTCCAAGGACAAGGTACATCAGTGTCAGATTACCTTTCATCGCTGTTTGAGCCAAAGTGGACTTAATGGAAGGCGACCGAGGAGGACACCACTGTTGAGCTTTCAAATCATAAAGCAGAGACTGGAATTTGCCATAATGCATATTGACAAACCACAAAGCTTCTAGCAGAATGTCCTTTGGACAGATAAGAAAAAAATGGAGCTTTTTGGCAAGATCCATCAGCTCCATGTTCACAGATGCAAAGGCCAAGCATACAAAGAAAAAGGCTAGCCTACTATGGAACATGGATGAGGGTTCCAGTTATGATCTGGGGCTACTTTGCTGCATCTTGAGATCTATGCAAATTACCACATTTGAAATCGAGACTGCTCAGCATTCTGGAGCAAATGTGCTGCTTGGCGTCCAAAAGCAGTCTCAATCCCGCAGAGTCATGGGTCCTCCAACAGGATGATGACCCCAAAACACCGCGGCTCAAAACACCCAGAATGGCTAGAACAAAAATTGGGTTTCTACCAGGAAGTGGCCTTCATGAGCCTGATCTAAATCTATCAAACATATCTGCGGAAGGAGCTGAAACGTAGGTCTGGAGAAAGGCACCCTTCAAAACCACAGGGCCAGCTGGGCAGTTTTACTACGATGATGGGCCAAAATACCTGTCGTGATCTGAATCTCATGGACAGTTACAGGGGCTCAACGGTTAGTGATTGCCTCAAAAGGTTGTGCAACAAAATATTAAGTTAAATTACCATCATTTTTGTCAGACCAGTTTCATTAGTTTGCTTTTAAAATAATAATTCTGATGAAGCTCAATTCAAAGCAATGTCTGATTTTTTATATGTAAATTTTTCAGTAAATTATGTATTATTTATTCTTTTTGTCAGTTTCAGAAGGATTATTTCAGTGACCACTGTGGATTTTTTCTTTCATGGAAGGGGTACCAACAATTTGTCCACGTCTGTATGTCCCTAAAATGCTTTTATTCATTTTGATTGGGCTGTTTGGGGACATTGAAGAATCATGAGAAAAATGGCTTTGGTTCGCTGAGGTTAAGGATTAGAGTTAGTATCAGCTGTAGGAATTAGATACATCCTAATCGTATGGATCTATGGTCCTAAATATAGTTAATACAAGGATTTGTGTGTGTCGGTGTGTGTGTGTGTGTGTGTGTGGGGCTCTTGGCATACATGCAAAACCAAAGACTGTGTCGTGCGTCCATTCATTTCAGTGTTATTGGTCTGCTTTTCAAACATGCACATCTGCAATAGACCAATTTAGCAAAAAATGTCAAGAATTTTCCCATAAATGTGTCATACTGTATATATCACGACAGGAGAATGTAAGCTTTATTGTAGTACATGACACATAGTCCGAGAAATTATCATTTGACAGTGCATCAGATCTTGAAAATGTTTTGAACTGAATTTCTCAAAAACATGTTTTTCTGATCCGTAATTTGCCAAATCCTTGATATACTTTCAGTCAGTATTAAAAATATCAATAAACAGTTTCTAAAATGTTCGCTTACATTATGTATAAAACAGAAAATTATTTAAAATGACTTCAACTGGGTTATCACAGGCAGCATCCATATATCCACATGTGTATATACGCTACCAGTCAAAAGTTTGGACACACCTTCCCATTCAGTGTTTTATTCTTTATTATCATGACTATTCACATTGTAGATTCTCACTGAAGGCACTATGAATGAACACATATGGAATTATGTAAGTAAACAAAAAGTGTGAAATAACCCAGAACATGTTTTATATCTTAGATTCTTGAAAATAACCATCCTTTGCTTTGATCACTGCTTTGCACACTCTTGGCATTCTCTCAATGAGCTTCATGAGGTAGTCACAAAATGGTTTTTCCAGTCTTGAAGGAGTTCCCACAGATGCTGAGCACTTGTTGGCCCTTTTGCCTTCACTCTGTGGTCCACCTCATCCCAAACCATCTCGATTGGGTTTGGTCAGGTGACCGTGGAGGCCAGGCCATGTGGCGCAGCACTCCATCACTCTCCTTCTTGGTCAAATAGCCCTTACACAGTTCATTCATAGTTTTGATGCCTTTAGTGAGAATCTACAATGTAAATAAAGAAAAATCATTGAATGGGAAGGTGTGTCCAAACTTTTGACTGGTAGTGTATATAACCCTGGACTGGCAAAGTTGTGTGAGAAAAACACATTTACCAAGCATAAAAGCATTAGCTAGAGACAGATATAAGTTGAGATAAAAACATTGGGTTTCACTCAGGAAAGACCTACACAGGAGAAATTATTGTTTCTCATCTTTATCTATTAAACCCTAGCACCTGTCAGCTCAAGCAAGATTAGAAATAATGCAGAAATTTGTAAAATAGCTTCTCCTGTGTCCAACTCGTCTACCGATTCAACATGCTGCTGATAAACAATGTTGTTGTCCTTTTTGGCAGAAGTGTAGCGCAAGAACAGCAAGAGCAGAGCAGCAGCAGATGAATAATACATTTCCCACATCATGTTTTGTGTTGATATAATCTGTTTCGAAATATTAAAGCGTTTCTTTGGAGTGCACCATTGGCTGTGTTCTTACTTTAGATTAATCTTGCTGTAGTCGTCTTTCATACTGTGAGTCTGTGTCTGTGTGTGTGTGTGTAAAATAGTGAGGTAGTTGACACATTACCTAGCTTCAAAGTGTCTTTAGAGCTTTGGAAATACACAACCTGTGAGAGAAACATTATTTTTTGAATCATGAGCTACATAAAAGATTTTTTATTCCTTCACACTCCCAGTAATTCCCCCAGCATCAGTTTCACAATAATAAAGAACTATCAGCTGGAAAAGTCAGACTAATGAGCTACACAGTCATCAGGGAGACTACAAGGTTAATGAGAGAATTACACAGACAAAGATAATTAATACTTGGACAACACTTGTACAGACAGTAATCAGGATTTTTATGTAGTTCAGTATAAAACGTGGTAAAGTTTGTTTTGCATGTTAAGGATCTCAACTGGATCCTTAATATTGTCAAAAATGTTCAGTTTTTTCCACCGACTGTTTAATCAATACCAGCTAAAAGAGCTTTTTAAGCTGCCATTCAATCATTCCTTTATTCTATAAAAGCTACTTATGCTGTTTATTCTCACAGCGGATTTTCTGATGTACTGTATGGTTATATAACTACACACCCACAAACAGTTTCTTTCTGCCAAAATAAAACTCATTTTCATCTATATTTTCCTACGTTTGCCTTATAGAGTATGTACACTAGTGAATTGAGTGATTAGTATGTTGGCACCCATTCAGGGTTGATCTTCACCTCGCGAAGAAAGGTACTCATGAGAAAGGTACCGTCCCCAAGCACTGCTCTCAGGGTACTGGCAAAAAAGTTGCCATATGTAGGGTCAAATGCAAAGCTCACATTTCGTTGTGGTGCACCGTGTGCTGTGCTGTGTTCACAAAGACAAATAATCACTCAATGTAATTAATTTACTTTATTTTTGTTTTACCTGGATTGTTATGATGCTCTATAACAAAGAGGGTCAGTTATGTTTGGTCTCATAACTAATTTGGGAATTTTCTTTGATCATGTACAGATTTGCTTCACAAACTAATGAAAGCGTGTCTGTTCATAGAAAGAGCTCGTTTATAGTGCAGGCTTCAACTCCACCACCAAATCCTTGTCAGGGGAAACGAGGAATGTGTTACAGATAATGTATGCAGAATCTACACAAGCATCATAAGACGTTAGGATGGATGTAGAGACCAGCATTCGGTGTGAGTGTGTGTGTATGTGTATGTGTGTGTGTGTGTGAGAGAGAGAGAGAGAGAGAGAGAGAGCCTGTGTTGACCTTGCAGCCTCCTGTAGTCCAGGTGCCATTGATTTGTTTACCTGGACAAAGCTGACAGCTCCTCATTACCTTCTCTTAGCCAACAGCTCTAACAAAGAGCGAGGGAGAGCGAGAGGAGGGGATAAGAGCGAGGGAGAGAAGGAGAGAGGGAGGTAATCAATGTGCCTGATGGATCAGAGCTGTATGGATCATTTCGTTTGAATGGTCATTTAGGGTCGCCTTTGTGTGTGTGTGTTTTTGTGTGTATGCATCTAGCATAATGCACAGCACCGCACAAAGTATTCACCCATTCCCGGCAGAGGACGGAGACAAATCTAGTCTTCGGCCAATCAGCATTGGCCGAAGCTTATCTAGATCTAATTACATCTCCTAATTACTGGGTTAACGTTCTTTCAGAGGCACCATGGTGGCAGCTGGTGGTGTAGTACTGGAAACCAGTCTTGAGACCAGTTTTTGAAGGTCTCAGTCTTGTCTTGGACTCGGCTACATTTGTACTCGTTTTTGTCATGGACTCGAGATTTTATTTGGAGACCAGCCGAGACCACAACTCTGAAAATATTATTATTAACTCTTTGAAACTGACACAGGCATTTTGTGTTGTTTATTAATTAGTGTTTTAATAACTCAGAATCCCTTTAACTTACAGAAACCACACACATATCGTTAGAATCACAAAACTTTCAACTTACCGGACATTATATTCATTCCTCTGTAGTGAAATGACCCTGTACACAAGAACTGAAGTAATTGCGTAAAAACGCAATAATTACAGTTTTCGCTGTAAACAAACGCATTAGAGCTTGTAAATTTCATATGGAAGGCCATCATGCACAAAAACGTAGCTCTCTTCCGGAAAGACTGAACGCAGCTCATTTTATAGACTAAAATGAGTCCAAATCAGTTCGAAATTACCCAAAAGTTTAATGTCTCTTCATTTTCAATTGTTTAGATTTTTTTCATTCATATAATGTTAGAGAGTAATCAACAGGAAAAAAAATTATATAGCAAACGCATTATCTGTTATCAAATAATTTTATTCTGTATCCAGATAGATACCAAATGAATAAAGTAGTGTTTCCGTCTGGCACTAACCTTATTTTTCTTCACAGAACTAAGCCATAGAATGTCTCTGAATAATAACAACTCTGCAAGTCAATAACACAGTGAGTTTGGTCTTGAGGAGTGTTCACTGTGGTTTGTTGAGTTTAACATATGATGTGATCAGTGTTGATAACTGCTTCCAGTGAAGTGATTTCCTCATTATAGATATGGAAGAGAGAAATATTCAATAAACATCTTTAATGTTGCTCTTCACTATCAAGCTACACACATTCTGTTAAATTCAGTTTGATTTTAGTAATCTACGCTCAGGCCGCTCAGGGCACTTCAGAATCTCTTTTAAGGGTAAAAGTTGTTGCATTACCAGGATCTGAAATGGTTGTACGTATTTTCATAATTTAAGTCATTTTGTCATCTTTTTAAAAAGTGTTTTCCAAGTTTACTACTAGAATGCACTTTTGTCTTGATATATTATGTTCTTAACATAACTGTGAAATACAGATGGTCCTTAAAATACAATCATTCTAATTTCCAATTTTTTGTTCTTACAATGACATTAGCAATTTCGCAGGCAAATGTAGTACCCTATGCGGTGCGATACGCTGGGACACTGCCGGGATGCCTCACTCTCGATAGCGTTCAACAGTTGTATTGCCGTTAGAGCGCATTTTTTGTGTTTTTGGCATTTCAAAGGCAAATTTTTGTGAAGAAAGGATGTCTTCCAAACGTCCGGGCCTCCTGCACGTAGCCATGTCTCAACTGATATTTTCAAGTTATGACAGAGTCACTGGAATCTCCATCGTAAGTCGGGACTCACCTGTACTGTATAGCAACGTTTTTTGTCAACAATGTGCCAACAATGTGTCTGACTCTGCCTCATTCATGACTGGATGAAAAATTTGTCAGATGAACAAATTCTTCATGTGCTACTGAGCCAATAACACTGATAATTTCCTGCTAACCACTATCTAAAAAACATACTTCAGATTTTAGACCTGGCCGACTCCCCTGAGTGGAGCCCCACCTCACAGTGATGTTCCTGTGTCTGTTGATAGAGTCACATTTATATAATTGATCCAATTAAGTCTCTAATTGACCTCCCTTACATTTCCATTGTTGTGGCTTTTGTTCAGGGTCTGGCCACTAAGAGGCAGTGTTGTCACTACGATGGGGCAGTGAATTCCCACCGCTCACCTCTACCACCCCAGTCCCATCATACGTGCCCCGCTTACCTTCCCTTAACCCCGTTTGACTTGGGGGACCTGAGACACACACCCCGAACACGGAGAAGTGTGTGTTCATTATATAATGTTAAATCTTGTAACACTTTCCCATTTTCCAAATTTCTTTACCCAAAAATATTTGAAAAATGGCCGGAGGGAAGCGCTGTGTTGAGATGAGGTGAGAGATATGTCATACATTCCTGTTGCCTCTCCATTTAATGCAAATTCAAACAAAAATAAAATCTGTAAAAGCATGACTTTTTCATGCTGACTGGACAAGACAAATCAACACAAACCATTTTGAGTCGGTTCCTGATGGTTGCCAACTATTTCTGGCCACATTAGTCAACGGTCAACAGTCTATGAACTGCTTTGCCACTAAACATTCCGTCGTTCACTCATTCATTATCCAAACCGCTTAATCCCAACTAGGGGTCATGGTGGGGTCAGGAGCCTATCCTGGGAACTACGGGCGCAACCCTGGGCAGATGCCAACACGCCGCAGGGCACACGCACTCACATAATCGCACTCACAGTCACAACTCACAGGGCCAATTTAGAGTCGCCAATTAACCTATATATATAAAACGTTCCACTAACTAAAGCTGGTAACATAAAAATGACCAAATTATGAACCGGATCGAAATGACGACCGCCTGTGACGCAGAATGAACAAAGAATGATGTTTAGCCAAAGAGTTGCAGTTTATTTGCTGGCTTCTTCTTTAGCTTTACATGTTTGTAATTTCTCTCTAAACATATTTTGTCCTTTTTGGGCAATGTTCCACTATTTGCTCCTCATCTTACATCCCGTCTCCGGGTGTAACTTGAGCTCTTGAAGAATTTTCAGAACAAATTCATGTGAATAAAAAGAAACAGAACATCTAGTGCATAAAAACAGGAAGTACATATTGTGTGTATGTGCTCATATTAAGAGCTGTCATTCAGTGTGAGGTGTAAAAATACTGTATAACCTTTTGGTGGATATGTGAGTATCCTACACTTTCTTAAAAATTCTTCTTTTAACATTTTAAATCTTCTTCTGTAAAGCACATTTTAAGTGAATTTTATGGCAATATTTGTCATTGTGAACACAGCACACAGTGCACCACCACAAAATTCTTTCATTCATTCATTATCCGAACTGCTTAATCCCTGTCGGGGCGACGGGAGCATTTCCCGGGACTATGGCAGGGACCAACCTGGGCAGGCGCCAACACACCGCAGAGCACTCACACAATCACACTCTCAACCACACCTTATGAGGCCAATTTGGAGTCACCAATCAACCTATAGCACGTGCTTTTGCACTGTGGGAGGAAATCGGAGCACCCACATGAACATAGGGAGCGCGCACAAACTCCACACAAAAAGGCCCCATGACCAACCCAGGACCTTCTCGCTGTGAGGCGACAACACTAACCACTGCCGGTAATGCGACCTCTGCATTTGAACCATCCGTGAAGGAGCAGTGAGCTTTTTTTGGCAGCGACCTGTGAGCAGTGCTTGAGGACGGTACCTTACTTCTACCTCCTGCACATCCAATGTAAAATGTCAATTTGCACCTGTTTAAATGTTTGCATATTTGCACATATACTGAACATTGTACTTGGAAATAGTCCGGATATAGTATCTGTCTATTATAACTCTACCTCTTGCACACTCAGTGTAAATGTCAATTTCAACCTGTTAAGAATACTGCATCCTGACTTGACAAACATGTTTAGCTCTATGTCTGTCTTCCCTGTCTAGTCTAAAATGTATATTGTATATTGTCTGGTTTAAAATGTATATTGTTTAATGTATATTTTAGTATTTTTACTTATTTATTGTTTATTCCATGTGCCTAGTCGTGCCACTGCCTATTTATTCTCTGTTCTACTGTTCTTTGTTTGTTTGCACTGGAAATAACCTGGAGCCACGTCGTCTCGTCTCTCTATGTATCTGTACAGTATATAGCAGAGATGACAATAAAGTTGACTTTGACTTTTGACTTTGACTTTGAACTTGTTCATGGGGCCAACTCTCTAACCGTTACATTGCCAAGTGCCACATTAAATGACTGACCTTGACCGAATAAACTTGCCTTGACTAGGCCACAAGCTCTCCAGTCAAAACCATGGAATATTCATTTGTGAGATTTTATAAATTAAGGCTCTCTACGACTAACTGGAGCGTCACTTTTCTCATTTTAAAATCAGTTTTATTTTTGATTTTTTTCAGAAATTTCTAGCAGAGTAAGTAACCTAAATAACTGCTGGAATAACGCTTCAATGACACTCTCTCTCTCTCTAAGTGAGGGTTTCGGTGAACGTCTCTGTCTGCATGAGCGGTTCTGCTGAACGCGGCGGTGTGCGAGCTCTTCCTCCGGGGTGCCGTTCTTCTCTCAGGCCCTCCGTAATTAAAGGCATATTTATGAGATGGGTATTAGACGAGGGCTCCCTTTGCAGCATGGCGACACAGGTGCCCTCCCCTCATCCCTCCCTCCATCCCTCCATACCTCCATCCCTCCGGGACGATTACAACCGCTCTCTGTCACAACAACAACCCTCTCGATCCCCTCAGATGCACAAACACAACACAACACAGGACAAAGTCCTCCAAAAGACAGAAAGGCAGCACAGACAAAGTCTAAGTGACACATAAACTTCTCAACCTGAATTTGTGACTATAGGAGCAGCAGACGAGCATAAAAATACTACAAATAGTATTTAAATACTAAATACTAAAAAGTGGAGACGGTAATGGGAGAAAGACACAAAATGCAGACCATGTCTGAAATCACACAGTATTACTATTGTTGTTTGTGAATGTAAATGTAAAAATAAAAATCTCAGATGGAATCTGCCAGGAGAACGGTTTTTTGGTTCCATAAAGGTTAGTTCACAAAGTCAGAATAATGCCATTTTCTACCAAACATCACTTCCATGTCTGTAAAAGGGCATGAAAAACTCATTTGCTGCTTCTGCAATGGTTCAAGACGTAATACAAAATAGTGAACCGAGCGCAAGATCAATATACAAATTGCATATTGCAGTTGTATATTTATAAACCCAACAGCAGAAGCGGAGGTGGGGAGGTTGATAGCGTAACAGCTAGGGAGTTAGCTCCGTGGACAGAAGGTCACCGGTTCAAGTCTCAGACCACTAAAGGTACCACTGAGGTACTCATGAGCAAGGTGCCATCCCCAATAGAGATGCAGGATAATATCAGAATCGACCAATACTTTATCGTACGTCGGAGAGGTAGCGCTTCTGCCAGGCATGTCCAGGGTCTGAAGTGGGATTCTCTGTGGTCCCACGCCTTCTGTCTTAAAATGCATGGCGTTATTTTGTGCCATAATTCTGAGCGTGCAGTGGAACGTCCCTGAGCAAAATCTATTGTCTTTATGCACTCAATTTTTTAACTAACTAAATTAGCGAATGTGAGCTCACACATGGGCTGTGTCCCGAGCCACATAGTGCTGCACTTAATAGTATGGCAGGAAAGGTGCTCTTATCATACCTCTCCATGCCATAGTATTTATCTCAGAAAATAACCGGGTTTGTAGCTTAAGAGCTCTCTACGCACTAGGTAGTGCACATGGAGCGTCACACACGTCCTGTTTGACTTGGTACAAAATCTGAAAAACGAACAAAATGAAACAATTTTCCACATAGGGTGGAAAGTGACTTGAAATGCTCCGCCTTCGCTCAACTCTGCTTTCACGCTCGCTTGACTTGACGCTGTGTCAGAACTACGTCGTTATTTTTGTTCCAACTATGGCGAGCAAAATATCTTGTCTTCACGCCCAAGGCAAGTGTCCTACCACTAGTCCACCAACACCCTTAAAGAGGATTTGAATAGAATGCCCAACTGGGTACAGAGATGCGTCCTGCGTCCAGACAAAGGGATATGGCAGGCTTAAATAAGGACACACTAGTGCAGCAGATTAGGACAAATGAAGCTCGGACTTGGACGCGGTGAGAACAAGACAAAAGCAGATTCTAGTGGCAAAACAGGAATGATGTAGAGACGGTTTATTTGTAATCTTTTACTAAGGTGGGGGTTTCACATACTCTATTCACCACTGACCACCATTGCTCTAAAATTACAGACAGCACCTTTAATGACTGGCTTAGGTTACTAATGGAGTGGCTCAGAATAACCCTGGGGTTGCTCTAATTCAGCAGAATATTTCAGTGATCCTCTACTAAATACCAGCTGAATTAGGCTCTAATTGGAAAGACATCAATAAGCTACCAGCAGCTGTACAATTTCGAGTTACTTTGAGGGCTTTAATCAACATTTGGGGGGTTTATTATACACACGTTTTTCAGAATATATGTATTCCTTCTCTTGTTATTGCTGAAATTATTTAATGTGTTAGTCTTAATCTTATATTTTTACTATTACAGTAATACCTCACCCTACGTTGTTTATTGGTTCCTCACGCCACTTAAGATAAAACATGTCTTCCCTCAAAAAAATCCCTTAAAAAGCCTCAAAAGGTGACCTAAACCCCCTATAAACATACCAAAATGCCTTTAATAGCACTGTCACATAGAACAGGGGTTTTCAACTGGTTCTGTACCAGGGACCAACATTCAGACTGCGCGACCCACTGTGTGTCGGGGATATTTCTTCCTATTATTTTTAGATACTGCATATGTATTAAATTCTTTATTCATAAAGATACAGAAATCATCTGGAAATGTTCTGAAAAACGAACAAAATGAAACAATTTTTAACAAGTGATTTTAGTGGTGAAACTGGATTGCATGTCATGGACCACCTGCATTGCATAGAAAACTCCTGACATAGAAAAATAACAGTTCATACA
The DNA here is from genome assembly GCA_032718565.1 of Distichodus sexfasciatus. NCBI lineage: Eukaryota > Metazoa > Chordata > Actinopteri > Characiformes > Distichodontidae > Distichodus > Distichodus sexfasciatus. The sequence continues at coordinate 31,026 of JAVGVS010000925.1, forward strand.
GGAATGAAACTGTTTTCATACTTATTGAACTTTTTTAAAAATAAAACTTTTTTTCATACTTTTTCTTCAAAAGATATAGAGCTTGTCCCCGACGTACGATGGAGATGCGTTCTGATCGCTGGAGTGAGTGAGGCGGGAGATATGTACATCCCAGCAGCGTCCCAATGTGTCGTAGCTCTTGTGCTGCTACGTTTGCCTGATGTGCAAAAGGGTTTTTTTATTTTTTTTTACAATTTTGTCTTATTGCTATTATAAAATCAAAAAATCATAAGTCGAACCATCGTAACTTGGGGGCCATCTGTATATATACATGTCACAGTATTTTACTTTATAATATATCTGGCTTGTTATTATTTTATTTATGCTTTTATGCGCTCATTTTTAAAGGGAGTAAGGCCTCGTTCACTCGGACGTCTGAACCAGGCGTTTTTCTGGCGTTCGTGGCGCCAGGTGAGCGCAGACTGAACGCCGACCGTTTTTCTGCTCATTGGAGCAAATCAAAGCGTCCACATGGGCGTTCAGCACCGGCGTTCGGCCGGCTGCGCGTTCGGGTGGCGTCAAATAAACGCTGCATGCAACGTTTTCTAGGCGTCAAGATCCTGACAAACGTGAGGGCAACAACACTATTGTGAACACCAGTGAAATGCTATTGCAAACGCCAGTGAAACGCCAATCGAACACAGCTACAAAACGCAGCAGTAACGCGTATGGCGTTCAGAGGGCGTTCATTTCGAACGTCCGCGTGGACGAGGCCTAAGTCTGAATTGACAATTTTTTTTTATGGAATTTGTTCCTTTTTACGTTTAGAATCATTATGGCAGCGTAGTAGTGCCATTTCATTTTTTCTTTTGGAGCAAAATGGGGTACAATTATGAGGAAAAAACTCAGAAATTCCGAGATTAAAGGTTCCATATTCTACATTTCTTCAACAAGTTAAAAACGGTCTATGAGCTCCACTAAACATGTCTGTGAAGTAGTTTACTGTAAACACCTCTCAGATTAAACATTTTCACCTGCTTCTTACTCCTCTATTTCAGTCCCTTTCAGAACAGGCTGTTTCTCATTAGTATTCCTAAATGCAAATGAGCCGCTGCTGCCCACACACGTCCCACTCCGGAACTGGGGTGTAGACAGCACGGCGAGAGTTTACCTCACGTGAAAATAATCCACACGGCTGCTGCTAACAGACCATCCATACAGCCGTACATGTTCAACACAACACTCCGCCGCTAGACTTCTTCATCGTGATTCCTACATAGCGTGTGTAGAGGCAGTACAGACCCAAATGCGTCCAAAGCACAGAAAAAGTAAATTGTTTCATAATATGAGACCTTTAAAGTTGTACATTTATTAGAAGAAAATTGAATATTCACAATCTTGGAGATTTGCAACTTTGTGATCTCAGACAATATCCGATTTTTTCTTCTCATGAATCTTTGATTTCAATCTTGGAATTTCGGATTTTTTTCCGGGAATTTTACCCCTCTCATTTTTTTAATCTACAAATAGTGGCAACCCTATTCATAACCTGCCTTGCTTTTTATTTTCTTTTTGTAACGCCCGCTGAATGAACTCTGGGAATGACTGTTTTAACACTTGCTGTCATACGTAGATACCGCATGACACTAGTGTTTCACTGTTTTTTTTAAATATCTGTAAATGCGTGTTAATGGAGCGGTGTGAAATCCAGCAAAGCCTGTCAGATAGCGGAGCTCACTCGTCCTTGACTGAAGCTTTTAACATGTTCTCTTTCAGTTCGACTTTGTCTGCAGGTGACATGCATAAATGATACGGCGAAGCTCTTTTCAAGTCCCTAAATAGGGGTCGAGGCTACTTAATCCATCATCCGTTATTTAGCGCAACGTTAACGACGTGTGTGCGCTGGAGTAAGAGCTTGTATTAATCCAAGTGCCAAATCTCGAAACTCATGACGGTTTCCCAGCAGTCAGGAGCCACATCATTATTTCAGCGAGTTCACAAGCGGGTTTTCCTTTTCCCCCCCTCCCCCCGCGGCTGATATTTTTAGCAGAAATGCGAGCACGGAGGCATTTTACGGGTGGGCGCTGCAGGTTGTAGGCTAAGGAGAAGCTTACATAATGGAGCAAGGCGAGCGATAGGCCTCCCGTGACCCACGGGGCGCGCATTAAAAAAACACTTTATGTATATTTCATCCCAGTCGTTTCGGGCGCTTGTCAGCCAACGCCGAGGTGAGGCATTGTTTGTTTACCACGGCAGAACGGGCTGCTTGGGGCGATCGATAAAAGGGTTATTTATAGGTATCCGTGGGACGGGGAGTTTTGCGCTGGAAACGGCGGAAGCGGAGAAGTTCGCTAGGCGCTAGTGCGGCGCAAGAAAGTGAGGAGAGTGAGGAGAGGCTCGGGAAATCTCAGGAGGAGGGAGGACCCCGGCGCAGTCAGAAATCGTTCACTTTCAGAAGTTAAACAGGGACTGACTAAGGCGGTCTGCTGCAGCGGTTAGGAGGTGAAAAGTCTCTCACTCGCCAGTCGGAGCGGAAGCAACAATCGCTGGGTGTCTGCTAACTTCGAGTTCATAGCTTTGTTTCCGAGAAAAACACAAAGGAAGGAACTTTAAGAAGCTACTTCAGAGACCAATCAACACTGATTCCATGACTCTACTGCCATGATCATGACACCAGACAGTATGACTACCTATAGCCTACATTTGCAAAAGTTTATAAAATAACAATGAAACTGTAGGACTAAAAGTAAATGCAGAACAAAGGCCCAGTCCACACGGATGTCAGAATCAGGAGTTTTTCTGGCATTCTTGGCGTCAGGTGAGCACAGACTAAACGGCCACCGTTTTTCTGCACATTAGAGTGAAACAGAGCGTCCACACGAGCATTCGTGACCTGCGTCAGGTTGGCTGTGCGTTCGGGATGGCATCATATAAACACTGCATGCAATGTTTTCCTGGCGCCAATTTCTGCTGAAATCCAGATGAACGCAAAGAAAAGCGTTGCTATTGCGTTTACATGGTGTTTGGTTGATGTTGGGGGGCAGCGTTTCTCAATCCTAGTCCTCACGGACCACCGCTCTGCACAGATTCGACATTCCCGACCTACAGCACAGCTGATGCTACTGATTAGCTAATTAGCAACATAGCACCAGCGTGCGACAGTGCAGGAAATACCAAATATGTGCAGAGTGGTGGGCCGCGAGGACTGGGATTGAGAAACGCTGTTGTGGGGGACAGAATATATCCCATGATTCCGTTAAGTTTGTTTAATATTCCTATTAGATGATCATTTGGTCAATTTTACCACAGTCATGTTATATGGGGTAGTTGGTAGTGTAACGGTAAGGACTTTTGCCCGGTTCGAATCTCGGACCCGTAAAGGTACCACTGAGGTACTTATGAACAAGGTACCATCCTCAAGCGCTGCTCCCTGGGTGCTGTTTATGTCAACTGCCCACTGCTCCTTCACGCATGAGTCAAATGTAGAGCTGACATTTTGTGGTGGTGCACTGTGTGTTGTGCTGTGTTCACAATGACAAATAATCACTCACTTTTACAATCTCAAGTCTCATTCAAAAAGACTTTGGGACATATTCCTCCATTGTGGAAGTTGATGGGCGAGGAGGATGGGCATCAATATTATTTTTCTCAAGATCATGACTAATTTTTCCTAGTGATCTTGACATAATGAAAGCTGTTTCCTCAAGATCATGACTTCTTTTGCTCCGAGATGCTTGCAGCAGGTTTAGTATCTTGGCAGTACATCATTATAATTGTGGCCAAACACATCCAGTTTTATTTTGATCATGGGCTGTCGCAAGCTGAAATGTCAGTATGTTTATCAGTGCTGGAGAATTATCATATCAGTGACTGGCATATAAGATGGAGACTTAGACATCTGCAGCTTTAACGTTGGGGAAATGTAATTAATTAGTTGTGAACTCAAGAGTCAACTTTCATTATGCTGAGATATGGAAAAAAATAACCTGTACATGCCAGCAGAGTCTTACATCAAGCATTAAGGACATTAAACACAAACTGACAATACAATGTTTGTGTTTTTGTTGTTTACTGCATATTTGGTATATGTATTGTCGGGAGGATGTACACTACCAGTCAAAAGTTTGGACACACCTTCCCATTCAGTGTTTTATTCTTTATTATCATGACTATTCACATTGTAGATTCTCACTGAAGGCACTATGAATGAACACATATGGAATTATGAGTAAACCAAAAGTGTGAAATAACCCAGAACATGTTTTATATCTTAGACTTTGAAAATAACCACCCTTGCTTTGGATCAATGCTTTGCACACTCTGGCATCTTTCTCGATGAGCTTCATGAGGTAGTCACCTGAAATGTTCTTCCAACAGTCTTGAAGGAGTTCCCACAGATGCTGAGCACTTGTTGGCCCTTTTGCCTTCACTCTGCGGTCTATCTCATCCCAAACCATCTCGATTGGGTGACTGTGAGGCCAGGCCATCTAGTGCAGCACTCCATCACTTCCTGGGTAAACAGGCCCTACACAGTTCATTCATAGTTTTGATGCCTTTAGTGAGAATCTACAATGTAAATAGTAATGAAAATAAAGAAAAACATTGAATGGGAAGGTGTGTCCAAACGTTTGACTGGTAGTGTATGATATAAAATAAAACAAGTCTAAGTGTGCAGAACTGTATTTTCCAAATGTGAACAGCACAGTGCTACCTTGTTAAGGTCACCCCTTACGAAAAATTTTAAGCTTCTGGCAAACAGTTGCTGTTAACCTTTGGGAATGTTGCCGCAAATTTGCAGCAATATTTTCATGGCAAACTTGTGGTGGACTTCTAGCAAAATCAGGGAAAACGTATACCTAAAAAATTTGTCACCAAAAGATCACTACATGTTTGTCATTACTGTCAAATAGTTCTGGCAAATACATTAACCACTAGTGGCAATTTGTGATTGACGCCAGAACATTGCTGCAAGTTTGCCACTAGTAGCTGACGATACAAAATTGTGGCAACCCCTGCTTTCAGTATAAATTAACCGCAGAGCAAACACTTAGTTTTTGTAAGGGACATTCATGCCATCATGCCATTGCTGCTTCACCAGTTCTTTCCTTCCTTGGACAACTTTTGGTATCTCCTGACCACTGCAGAGTGGGAACATCACTACAGAGATGCAGTGCTGGACATGCTCTGACCCAGTCACTGGCCAACAATACATTTTGGCTCTTTTATTTTTATTTTTTGGCTCTTATTAAGTATTTTTTTGTGACCGTAGACAAAATAGAGGTTTCAAAAAGTGACAAATAATGACCTTTGTAAATTACAAAATTTTGGGGTTAAAAACATATCTATTATTGGCCAAGTAGAGGAGTAAAAGTTGCTACTAATTGGCGAGTATTGTTGCTTAAAGGGTTGCTAGAATCTGAAGAAGTAAAATTTCTTAAGTACTATTAGAGCTGGGATCAAGACCACAAAACCAACACCGAGACAAGACCAAGACAAGAGTGTGTCGTGACCGAGACAAGACCAAGACTCTGAAGGGCCAAGACCGAGACGAGAGCGAGAGACCAGGGCGGGGCGAGACCGAGTCGAGACCGAGACCGGACCAATGCATGTTTTACACCACATGATATATGACATCTTACATATCTAGAATGTGGTAATCGCTTCACTTTAAGCAGTTATCCATCTGGATATAGAGTAAAAATTAGATAAAAAACAATCCATGTTTCTACATTTATCATTTCCATATTGATTCATCTCTAACATTAGAAAATGGGAAAAAATCTAATAAATTGAAAATGAAGAAATACTTAAGTTTAAGGTAATTTTGGTAATCATTTTGGCCTATAAAATGAAGAGAACTACATTTTTGTAGCGTAATGGCATTCCCTATGAGAGTCGCTAGCGCTAACGTGGGTGTTTACATCGCGAATAATACCATTAATGCTTTTATTTATTTCTTATTTTTTTTATGAAATTATTTAGGTACACGGAATTACTTCCTAAATAATTTCACATACCGAGGAATGAATATAATGTCAGTTGAAAGTCTTGTGATTCTGATGGTATGTGTGTGGTTTCTGTGAAGTTAAAGGATTCTGTGTAATTGAAACACTACTTAATAAACAACGCAAAATGCCTGCGCTGAACTCAAAGAGTTTTAATAGTAATCTAATTCAGAATTGTGATCTCGGCTGATCTCCAAATAAACTTCTGAGTCCATGACAAGACCCAGACTTTTCAAACTTGGTCTGAGTACTACAACACCAAATACTATACTGCACTGCTGGAGTCTCCTGCTTTGTAAAAAAATGTTATACAGAAGCTGGAGAGAGGTGTTTTTTGTGACTTAAATTAATTGTTTGCACTTCAAGTGCGAGAACCAACTGGCTTTAGAGTTTGAAAGATAATTTTCCAGCGACTGGCCCAACAGAGTTCTTTCAAATAAATAGCCACCTCACTAACATGAAATAAGCACATTTATCATAGGCTTGTAAACTCAGAGCTAGTCCTGGGGTGAACGCTGCACTGGCTCAGTAATTGCCTATCAGCGTTGTAATACTTTAATTGTGGTGTTTATATTGCTGTTATTTGCAAACAATGTAATCAAAAATACCAGCATATTGGCTTATGGTGGAATAAAAGGCTGCTCTAAATGTCTCAATTGTGTTAGAAGGCATTAGAATTACCTAGTCTTCCCTCTAATGCTCTCTCCTCCTCACATCTGCTCTCCTGCCATTTCCTTTTCCTCCCCATGCTCTCATTCTTCTCTCCTCTCAACCGCTCTCTTTTCCTCTCAGCCCTTCTTTTCTCCTTCTGTTCTCCTCACCTCTACTGCCTCCTTCGTTGCTTGAAAAGCGGGCACTTTGACCCTGGTGTTCGGGCTAATAGATTTTGCCTGTGCTTTGGTCTCCAGGGTAAAGCAACTCGAGTGCTCTCCAGCTGAAACAATCCATTTCAGAAGGATTAAAGAGCAGAGAGCCACACAACATGGACAGATCACAGTCATTTTCTCTTCCAGTCAAATCAGTAGTAATTTTCATGTAAGAGTGGAGTGGAGATTTTGGCCTTCGAAATATGCTAAGCACACCCTCCAGGGTTTCGCAATGTTGCGATCGCAACTATTAACGCAAATTCAGCCAATCTCCACAAATTAATTACTTACTGTGCAATTTTGACCAATCATCATCGTTTCCCACAAAACGTTGAGTCACACGTCAGCGCACTCACTTCCTTGTTGCGTTTAGAAGACGCAGGAAACGTGATAAAAACGCCTCGCGTTTACCTTGAAAAACAACTAACTGATTAATCGATAAAAAATAATAGTGGTTTTGTTCCCTTCATTTGAGCTAATTGTTAAATAATTATTGTAAAGGGGACCAAAATCGCAATTGTTTCTGCAACTTTGACTTGCTCCCCAACTTTTATTTCAACAAAACGTTACCACAAATCAGCCATTTAAGGCAGCAACAATCTCAAAAAAAGCTGGCTAAGAGGCTGCACCATAAACCTCCACCAACCTTTAGGGGTGTAACAGTAGTTCAACCTACATCGATACTCTGATTCACCTGCAGTAACATGTGTTACAAAAGTAATAATACTATAAATATTATAAAAGGCATTACTAATACATGTACAGTTTTATTATATTTGTTAGATATTTCAGTTACAAACAGTACAACACACTTTTAACCAGAAATTTAGTGCTCTTCTGTTTTTATTTTAAATATCAACAATGCGACACATATGGCACAAGAGAAAAAAAAATCTTGAATAAAAAAATTATTTGCTGCAGACCTGCAATCATTATGCTGTACCACATCGCCCTCTATTGGATGTAGAATGAACTGCAGTAAACTACATTTTAGCATTTTACAACGCCAAGTCCTACTTCCACTGTTATTTTGGTGAAACTGTAACTCAAAAGTAATGCAGGAGTCGTGTAACACATTACAGTTCAGAGACAGTAATATTGTAATGTAGAACTATGAAATAACAGTTACTAGTAATCTATATGATATTACATTTTGGGCAACTTGCCCAACACTGTTCAACACCTGCCTATAGCCTTGATCCAAAATGAAAACATCGATCAGGCATCATACTTTTTATAATTTCACTATGTATTGAACAGGAGGTCTGCTTTTATTAAAGGAGAATGATTATTTTTCAGTCAAATGTCTAGTTGTGCTCAGGAATTAAAATTTTCTTTCATGATTTGACGATTGAAACTGAGAGCGTTAAATTATCATATGATATTGTATCATGTTGATCGCTGGCTCCTGAATTGAATCAAAATGAAATAGAATCGTAGCTGACTTTGTGATATTGGTAGACGTTGAATTGTTGTCCATTGAATAGATATAATATGATATCATAAAACTTGTGATTTACACCTACAAACCTTCAAAAATGTTTTGCTGAGATATAATTTTGGTTTGGAAAATACTGGAGTTACAGTTCCATCTCTCCTTATTTCATCACTAGCCTCTGGTGACTTAAAAGTACTATTTTAATAGTGACCAACTCATGGGTCACTTCACATATAGATGCTAATATAGCTAACAACAAATGGCAACTAGCATGGTAAAATTATCATAGCTTCATGACTTATTCTAGAAGCTTCTGTTAGCTTTCAGTATTTAATATTGTTACTATACTATAAAGCTGAGTACCACTTCAAAACAGAAACTTTTCTACTCTACTTGACCTATGACCAGATTTCCTGGGGCTGTCTGTTGGGGGACTTACTATAACATGACTTATGTCCCCATGTCCAAAATTCTGACATCTCTGCTTTGGGTTTTTGAAATTGTGGTTGCAGCCAGTGGAGTGGGTTCTGTTTCGCCCGCTGGGCTTGTCTGCAACGAGAACATGCGTCCCCTACAGCCAGCCATCAAGTCCCGACCGGCCATTAGGGCTGATGGCAGCACTGTGTTTTGACGTTTTGACGTGGGCATTGAGTAACAAACTTCCTGGTGCATGACGGAACCGCTGGACATGAGTTTGACCTCGATCTATGCTCACACACACATGCATACACACACACACACACACACACACTGAAACCAGAATCACCCTGCTCTGATCCCTGACCTTGTGGAACTTATTTTATGGAATTTCTGTCTTTTTCTGATGAAATTCTCATCTGAAATGAGACATGGATCTCTGCAGGATGGAGTGGTGAACATTCCAAAGATGAGAGCATGGAAATGCTCTCTTCCCTAAACTGAAGGGAAAATAAAGGTAATTTTTGATACCACATTAACTACTGAAAAGATACTACTCTCACTGACTATATGTATTAAAAACATTATTTAATTTGCAATATAGCTAGTAGACAACTAATCTTAAATTATGGAAAATGTTTAAAGATTTATGCTCAAAAGGACATTGTTTTCAGGACATCTATAGCCCGTGTCTCACTTGCAAACCCATAATGTTCAGGGACTGTCTAGATAAACAGCTGCATAACTTTTACTTTAGTTGTGAGTGCAGCTTGCGCTGTCTCACTAGCCTTGAACTCCGAAGATTTCAGACGCTACACGCCGGCCCAAAAAAGAGTCTTGAGCCCAGCCTTTTCTTTGTTGTCTTTTGTTACTACAACTTGTGACTTTACAAGCAAAAGATGAATTCTAGGGACTACAAAGACTATGTGACGGCCGCAAGAGTGTGTAACGCCTCCTCAGTTATCCAGAGAGACTTACAACAGTGCTTTGTAGTCCACGACCGTTCTTCGATCTGTAAAGTTAGACTTAAAATCAACAACTGTCATTATAACCAATCTGCTACAAACTACAGTAAGTTATATACTAATCAAAAAATCATGTGGAGAAAGGAGTTAGTGCACAGAGACAACAAACATACATATGTTCTGGATTCTTCTTCTTCTACATCTTGTTTTAGTTTTGCCCATCTTGTTCTACTTCTTCTTGTCCTTCTTGTTATTGCTCTTGTTCTTCTTCATTTCTTCCTGCCCTTTTCTGATGTTGTTCTTGTTTTGAAAGTGAGTGATTATTTGACATTGTCAGCACAGCACAGCACAGCACAAGTGCACCACAACCAAATGAGACCTCTGCATTTGACTCATCCATGAAGGAGCAGTGGCCAGTGCTCGGAAAGCTTGGGGACGGTACCTTGCTCACGAGTACCTCAGTGGTAACTTTACCAGTTTGGGACGCGAATCCCACGGACTTCTGATCACGGGGCTCACACGTAACCATCACGCCACCAACTGCTTTTTGCCCTTCTTCTTTCTCACATCTTGTTCTTCTTCTTCTTTATCACATCTTCTTCCACTTCTTCTTCTTCTTCTTTATAACATCTTCTTCTCCTTCTTCTGATTATCATTACTGTATACTGCTTAACATTAGGAGTTTAACAAATTGTACAACTTCTTTTTCCTCTTAACATGGCACACAGTGCACCACAACCAAATGTGACATCTGCATTTGACCCATCCTGAGCAGTGGGCGCTTTTTTGCAGCCCAGTATATATAGCTGGGGAACGGGTAATTGCTCATGAATGTCTCAGTGGTACTTTTACCGGTCTGGGACTTAAACCCACGCTATTCTGATCACAGGGCCAACTGCTCAACTGTTACGCTACCAACCGCCCCTTCATTCTCCTTTTCTTCCCCATCTTCTTCTGGGTTTTCTTCTTCTTCTTCTTCTTCTTCTAATTGCATATTGCTTAGAGTGCCAAAAGTGTTCATTTTGTTCTTCATATACTACTACTACTACTACTACTACTATTACTACTAATAATAATAACAATACTACTACTACTACTACTAATAATAATAATAATAATAACAATACTACTACTACTAATAATAATAACTACTACTACTACTACTACTAATAATAATAATAATAATAATAATAATAATAACAATACTACTACTACTACTACTACTAATAATAATAATAATAATAATAATAACAATACTCACTACTACTAATACTAATAATAATAATAATAACAACAACAATTAATACTACTACTACTACTACTACTAATAATAATAATAATAACAACACCACTACTACCACTACCACTACACTACCACTAATAATAATAACAACAACAATACTCACTACTACTACTACGCTACTACTACTACTAATAATAATAATAATAATAATAACAATACTACTACTACTACTACTACTACTAATAATAATAACAACAATACTACTACTACTACTACTAATACTACTAATAATAATAATAATAATAATACTACTACTACTACTACTACTAATTACTACTAATAATAATAACAACAATAACAATATCATTACTACTACTACTACTACTACTACTACTACTAATAATAATAATAATAATAATAACAATACTACTAATACTACTACTACTAATACCACTAATAATAATAATAATAACAATAATTACCACTACTACCACTAATAATAATAATAACAACAAATCAACAATACCACTACCACTACCACTACCACTACTAATTACTCACTAATAATAATAATAACAATGTAACAATACCAATTACTAATCACTACCACTACTACTAATAATAATAATAATAATAATAATAATGTAATATCAATAATAATATTTATACTATTTATAATATTTATAGTAATAGTATTTATTTAAAAAATGACTTAAAAAGCAGAAATATTGGACAGATATTTCCGTCTCTGTCCAGAAGTGCTGACGGCTCCTGGAGTGTGGTCATTGCTTCCCCGCCCCCTTGTCAGCGATTGGTGGGAGCCTCCGTAGCTCCGGCAGTAGCGACCAATCACCGCAGGCCGGGGGCGGATCTAAAGGCGTGGAAACATCAGGCGGAGCTGAAAGCTGCTGCTTACCGTAAAGCGGCGCTTAGTGTGAGCTTGCGCTGCAGGAGAGTCTGTGCGTCTGTGGTGTGAGATAAAGCTGCTTGCCCGGCTTTCAATTTTCATCCCGGACTGCTTCTTTCAACGCACCCCCGGTTATGAGGAACGCTTAAAAATATATATATAAATATATAAAAAATTTCCAAACAGTTACTGTTTATTTTATTTTATTTTTGGCTGACAGTTTGCGAGGTTGCTGTAGGACAAAGAGACAGTTTTTGATCCGATAAAAACCACGTCGCCTGCCCAAACGCGTTCTGCGTGGAAATCCCCCCCCGACCTCCCACAAAGGCGAGATGGATACCGAAAAGTACTTACCGAATTGATGGCGAGAAGGATTCCTCGACCTGTGTTTCCAGCAGCACTCTTACGGCCCTTGATGCTGTGAGTCGGACGGAGCTTCATCAATTCGTAACGCGGAGATGCGAGCGCAAAGTCTTGTTCTTATTTCTGCTGCTTTCTGGGCATGGCTTCATGCGCGCGGAGCATCACACACACACACACACACACACACACACACACACACACACACACACACACACACACACACACACGCACGCACACACACACACACATCCTTGTACTTATAGTAGTGAGGACCTACTGACTCTTATATTACTGTACAAAATAATACTACTTAACCCCAAATATAACCTGTCCATAACCTCAGTAACCAAAAGCCAATCTTTTCTACACTTTTAGTTTTGCAACAAACTTGCATTTTTTTGTAAAAGAAGTTTAAAGAAGTATAATCACTAAAAAAGTCCTCACTTCCCAAAATGTCTCACTCTGCTGGTTAAAAAGTCCTATTTTGGCTCTCACTACAGCAAGTACAAGAAACACACACACAGTCTTTGCCAGTAGCCTGACATGCACTAATCTGCACTTATAAATAAAATAGTTTTTAAACTGATCACGCCGGTCTCCAAATAAATAAATAAATAAATAAATATTTTGTAAGATATTTGAAGACCGCAACCTCTCCAATGTCCAGATGTTCGACCTAAAGTTACCCTAAAGATCATTTGCGCATTGAAGGTTCTTCAGACGTTAGACTTATGATATTTCTTTAATGTCACTCTTTATAAGGCATTATCTATATTCATTATCTCAATTCAGTTATCTTTCTGATAATTAATTCTTTATGCAAGCAAAAGTGGCCTCGCTCCATTGGGGCTGCTTTATTTTTAAGGGTGAGTTGCCCTTTCCCCAGTTATTCAATGGAAGAGGGAAATATACAGTACATTATTATACACTGTAAAACCCCTAATAGCAGTAAAATGTCTAGCAAATCGTCTCTCAAGATGTTCTAGATTTGATGCTTTTTGGCATCATTCTAAATTTGTGTAGCATCTTCTATTGGACTTGCCTTCAGTCCTATAAATAACTAACTTAAAAAAAATTGTATAAAGCAGTTGTGATGTCTAATTTTTGCAAGCTTTGAGCATACCGTTATTTATCTACATCTATAAAATGATTTAAAATAAAGATTCTTCTATAGACATTTTCATTTGTATAGAATCTTTAAATTATGTGCAAGGTCCTTTGGGGTGAGTAAGAAGTTCTTCAGATGTTCTTGGTACCAACCAAAAATTGTTCTTCTATCTTATAAAAGGTAACAAAATATGGAAACAAAAATTGTATCGATCTCAGGATTATTTACTTTAAAAAATGTTTCTTGAAGTCTGTTTAAGGTATTCGGCTCCTTTTTTAACTCGGTTAAAGGTGAGCCGCTGCTCCTGTTTACTTTGGTCCAGAGCCCGAACATGAGCTTGGTTCTGTTTCTCGCATGCCCAATTAATCTTAAAGCAAGAAGAGCGCATCTCACGAACCGTTATAGAATTAAACATAATGAATAGTCTTTAAATGTAATTAAAAAGGTTTATATACAACATAATACATGTTAGAATATATCAGCACATATTAGACTAGCGTTTCTTAACTAAGTGGAAAAAGCTCTACAAAAATCGTCAAAAAGATCAAATAAAAACCAACAGCAAAGCAAATAAATATAACGTTATGTAAACTGGGCTATGAAATTTGAAAAATGTAGCTTTAATTTAGATTTACTGTACATATAGTATGATGTAATACAGTATGCTACAAAATAAGTATGATTACATTATACTGTATATGTCTTACTTAAGACAAAAAATCTAAAAACGGGTTGCAACCATTTCCGGCCAACAATATTTGATTATTTACATTATATAAATAGCAACTTGATTCAGCACTTGCTTTGGTCTTGAGGCTCTTTAACTGAGCTGTTATCTCATGAGATTTCCCAGATTTGCAGTAGCTGGAAAAACCTGGCGCCAAAAAGTGCAATTCCTGCCAGCTGTTTCCCCTTTAACCGTTTTAATTAAAGGAGTACCTGCCCAAAATATCAGATTAGGGGTTCTCGTGTTCCTTATAATTAATAAAAAGCTGAGACAGTCTTTAAACTTGAGTCAGAAGCAAGATTTTTGCCATCTGAGAAGATTTGTCACTGATCCCTGTATCACTCCACTGACCACATGAATCTGATCCCGGATATTTTACCTAAATGCCATAAAGGAATGTGTTTGGATATAAATAGAGGGGCAGGAACGTAAAAGACAATGCAATTTTTTAGACTCAGTGGTTATTTTTGTTTTTGAAGTTTGGTCAGACGGTGTTAATGCATATATTTTATATTTTATTGTTTTGTGGGAAGAAGTCTAATTTGGATCATGGTTATGTCTCTTGCTGTGATTTTGGTTGGCTTTGTTCGGTTGTTGCGTTTTGAATTTTGTTATTGCACTTTTTTCATTGTCCTCACCTATTTAAATGTCGCTCAGAAGGAGAGTTGGACTTTTTATTTCATGTTTGGAATGTGACTACCTTTTTAACATCAGTAGCATTTTTATCCTGGTGAACTGGCGTTATGTCCACGCTGCTAGCGCTTGGGTTTTGTGTTTAAAGTAGGAGAAAGCACTGGGATCGGATTGAAGAGAGAGATGGAGAGAGCGAGAGAGACTCTGTAATGGTAATGGTTGAGGATCTCTCTGTGTGCAAGTAGAGATACCCAGATGTGTGGTGAGATTTCTTTCTGCGTAAAAGCATGAAAGCAGTAATTTTGCGGAGCCAATAGAAAAGTGATTATGTCTGGATGGCGGACCAAACATAGTCTCTCACACACAGTCATACCTTAAGAGGTGCTTCAATTGCCTCCTGTAATGAATTTGAGTGATTATTTGTCATTGTGAACACACCACAGTGCACCACAACGAAATGTGACCTCTGCATTTGATCCATCCGTGAAGGAACAGTGCCTTAGTCACGAGTACCTCAGTAGTAGCTTTACTGGTCCAGGACTTAAACCAACTACCTTCCGATCACGGGGCCAACTCCCTAACCGTTACACTACCAACTGCCCCTGTTTTTCTTGAGTTAAGAAATGGATCTGACCTTTTGAGAGAAAGAGAGGTGTGAGGGTGTGCGTTTGTGTGTGTACACGTATGTGTTTATATGAGCGCTTTTTGTTGTTAATTGGCAGCTCCTCGAACCGAATCAGGGGAATACGGAGCGACCTTTGACTTTCTTGAATTCAATTCAAACCCCCTTAGGATTCCCTGAATATGGCAATTTACAAGTGATTAGCCAGCATCTCGCTGTGCTTTATTACTGGAACGCTGCGGTTGCCTCAGCAGAGAGCCGTCTGATTGTCTGCCAGATGTAAGAAAGTCGGGCCAGTTTTTATCTCCTCCATTACAGTTCAGCAATGACTTTTAATAGAGCATGGACACTGAATGCATAACTTGAAATTAGAGCTGAAACGATTATTCGAATAACTCGAATAATTCGATTACAAAAAATAGTCGAGGCAATTTTTCTAGAATCGAAGCTTCGTTTAAGTCATTTAAATGGCTACAGCGTGCGCCGCTTGCGTTTCACACAGACTCTTATTAATGACGCACAATATTTTCAGTGACGCGATCAAAACGAGAATAGATCCCTCTGTATGTGAACGTATTTGTGAGATATTCCGTGCACAAAAACAGAAGTAAATTCATGAAAACGCATAAATGACATTTTTTGCGATGTAAACACGCACGCTGTTTGTAAGCGCCGTTACTCGCTAAAACGCTCCGTTTCCGTCAAAACATCCCCTTTATTACAGACAAAACGCGTAATTTAGCTGATAAATAACCACATCAACCAGCGTTCCACTCACAATACAGCCATTTATTAAGATTTTCCCATCTATCTTTTTTCATAGTTCATTCCGGAACGCGCTGAAGCCTTTATTGTGATGCGGCTCCGAGGCGTGTGCAGGGGATTGTGGGAAATGCAGTTCTCTTCCAGAAAGGCCAAAAGCAACTCATTTTATTGGCCAAATTGATTCAAAATGACTCTTGAACTTCATGTTTCTTCATTTTCAATTGAATACAACAACATAAAGCGTGTTTGACTAACTTCTACTCACACTATAATAAGCCTAATAACAAATGTATTGTCATTTTCATTGACATTTTTTTATCCGATTACTCGATTAATCAATAAAATAATCGATAGATTACTCGATTACAAAAATAGTCGTTTGTTGCAGCCCTACTTGAAATATTCAAGTTAGCAGAAGATACAAACGCAGACGTAAAATACACTATGGCACAGATCATGTTAGTCTACACACTCTGATTTAGATGTCTGTAAAATGGGAAAGTATTGGCATTACATAGTAGAGGTCGACCGATATTGTTTTTCAGGGCTGACATCGATATCGATTACTGCTAGTTAACGGGGGCAATAACCGATATTTGGAACCGATAAGCAAAAAAACAAAAAAAACAAAATAACATCTGTGTCAAAATTTTGAACTTTATGAACACCAAGCTCAGCTGAAACTCTCCTCCCTCCTCTTCTCCTTCTCGGGTGTCAGCGTGGTGTAAGTGACAACAAGGCTTTAGTGTTGATTGGCTACTTGTGACATACAGCCAATCAGAGACTGTTGTGAGCGCGATGTTAAATGAAGCAACGAGTCGAGAGCAAACGGTACAGAGAGAAGAGACGGAAGTGGAGCCACAGTAGAGCACCTTGTAATTATTTAATTATTCATTTCCGTTGTGGCTTTTGCGTTGGTGTTGTGGCTTTTGCATTCACGTTGTAGTGTTTTCATTTCCGTTGTGGCTTTTGCATTTGTGTTGTGGCTTTTGCTTTGGTGTTGTAGCATTTGCATTCGCGTTGTGGCTTTTGCATTTGCGTTGTGGCTTTTGCTTTTGGATCGTTGTGTTAGGTCACCACCCTCTTGGCCACTTACACAATTGAGCAGCTCTGAAGTGCAGCCGTAACATTTTCAACGCATGGCTTCCTGCTTGTTGAGGCCTGTTGGCTTGGGGTATAAGTGTTGGATAATGAGTTAATTGCTCTTCATCACACAAATGCACAAACACTTGAGGCCTTGAGTCGCGTCGACAGCGGGGGAGCTGTCACTGCTCCAGTATGAAGTGTAACATACCAAATTAGAAGTCAAGAAGCTTTGCAGGGACTCGCTCCAGAAGTATTGGAATTCCACCACGTGCACTGCCTTTACCCTGACAGGTCATGATGCCTAAATTGGCATCAGTGAAGAAAGTGGATTTCTCAATCTGCGCAGTGAACGTTTCAGCTTGATGTATTTGTGCTGCCATATGGAAGTTGTACAAATTGATGTTTCATGTTTTTGGTCATTTCGGAGTTCTGTCCAGTGGAGTGGGCGATATATCGAATATACTCGTTATAGCTCGGCTTGTTCCAAGTGCGATGTAGTAAATGACTTTCTCGCGTTATTGTTAAACAGTGTGTGCTTCACTTTCACGTTTGGCTTCTCTCAAAGCAGAAAGCTCACTCCCCCGCACATGCAGAATACTCTCCTAGCGCATGTGTTTACTGTGGAGGAAGCGGAGGGAAGTGAGCGTGCAGAGAGAGAAGTGAATATCCACACGATTTTAGAGACATTAAATGGAGATGGAAGTGGACAACTTGGTTATGAAAAAAACAGCACTAGTTCTGTTATTATGTGCTCAAAAACGGAAGTAAATGCATAAAAACACACGAATTACGTTCTTCCTGATGTAAACACGTTGTGTGTGGGCGCTCGCGACTCTCACGTGGAATGCCATCACTCTCAAAAACGCTCCAATTTAATCAAATCATCCCTTTATTACAGACAAAACTCATACTTCAGCTGATAAATAACAACAACGACTCACAATACAGTTTTACAATTTACTTGATATTTTCAGTGTTTATTCTGGACGCATGTCCGTCGCACTATTGTGTCATGCGCAGGGGTTTGTGGGAAATGCAGTTCTCTCCCAGAAAGAGAGAATATATTGAGATATATATTGTGTATCGCTATATAGCTTAAAAATATCGCGATATTATTTATTACACAGCCCTAATTGTGTTGAATTAACACAAGCAGTATTGTTAGATATGTTTGTAGGAATGTATTTTAGCATGATACAAGTTTGTGCAAATATTTCTAACGGGGACCTTTTGATTTCAGGAAGTCAGTACTGGTGGGACGATTGTTAAATCTTGCAGTGACTTGAACACTTTAGGAGTAGACATGCAACTTGTAATTGTAGAAACACTAGTTTCCAATTAATACGGTCCAGTTTGGGCTATGGTTTTACACTACTGGTGTTGGACTGCTTTGGTTCAGAATTCAAATCCATGTTTGAATGACTCCTGCGTAAAATAATCAGATATGGCGAGTTGGAAAACATTTCAGTCTGGTCAAATTCATTTATTCATTCATTATCCGAACCGCATAATCCCAGCGAGGGTTGCAGAGGGGTACCGGAGCCTTTCCCGGGAACTTGCGGGCGCAAGGCAAGGCTAATTCAGAGTGAGTAAAAATCGGATTTGGTCGTTGGTCGTTTAGTAAACAGGTAAGATGAAAAACTGGAGTCAAACCTCATACCTGACTTTTTCCGTCTCTGCTTTCCGCTGTGGAAGAGGAGGATATGACTCCAGCACAGTAGCGAGCACTCAGAAGCTGCAAATATTTTATTAAAATGTTAAGCCATGTTCTAAATTTATCTTGAGAACAGTGGAGGAGGATTTCAATTATTTTTCGTTCGCTGAGGCAAACATTTGATTTCGGGCTTTGGAATGAAACAAAATCAATACTTGCTTCTTCACTACTGCTGCTTTTGTATTTACATAAAAATACCATGCCCTGAACAGATGCTATAGTCCTGTCCGTACTTCTGATATAAGGAAAGACGAGCCTGACCTCAAACTCCAGACTAAGTATATACAGTACTGTGCAAAAGTTTTAGGCAGGTGTGAAAAAATGCTGTAAACAAAGAATGCTTTCAGAAATATAAATAATGATTGTTTATTTTTATCAATTTACAAAATGCAAAGTGAACGAACAAAAGAAAAATCTAAATCAAATCAATATTTGGTGTTACTACCTTTTGCCTTCAAACCAGCATCAATTCTTCTAGGTACACTTGCACAAAGTCAAGTGTACCTATATATTTGTAGGATTATAGGATTATAGATCTGTGGTTAGTTCTCCAAGATGTTTGGAACAACCTACCAGCCGAGTTCCTTCAAAAACTGTGTGCAAGTGTACCTAGAAGAATTGACGGTGTTTTGAAGGCAAAGGGTGGTCACACCAAATATTGATTTGATTTAGATTTCTCTTTTGTTCATTCACTGCATTTTGTTGATTGATAAAAAATAAATGATTAACACTTCCATTTTTGAAAGTATTCTTTGTTTGCAGCATTTTTTCACACCTGCCTAAAACTTTTGCACAGTACTGTACGTTACTTGATTTCATTTTTTCAATTATTAAACGCAAGTTTTTAAAGCCCACACTTACTTTCAGTAGAATTGAACGCTGCCGATCTTTAATCATGACCTAAGAAAGTTTTTAATTACCTTGTATGATACGTTGTCACTTTGCTCACTTTATTACTGTATTAAGATAATACAGTGTATTAGTAGTATAGCTAGGGATGCACGATCTGGGAATTTTGGGCCGATGCCGATATCTGATGTTTTTCATGCGTGTATCTTCTGATTTCGATGCAGTTGCTGAAAGGAAGAGTTGAGTGCGTAGAGACAAGATGTTTTGCTCACCAAAGTTCCACTGAGTTTTGGCACAAAAACAACGCCATAGCTCTCCCAAGTCAAGTGAGCATGAAGGCAGAGTCCAGCAGAAGTGGAGCATTTCAGGCATAGACACTTCCTGCCTTATGTGTGGCACGTGTGACACTCCATGTGCACTACCTAGTGCGTAGAGAGCCGTTAAGCTACAACCCTGGCTACTTCCTAAAATGCATACTACCACATAGAAAAGTATGATAAGAGCAACTTACCTACCATACTATTAAGTGCAGCAGTACTCAGGACACAGCTCAGGTGCGAGCTCACATTCGCCAAGTGAGGCAAACACGCAGTTAAGTTAACAAAAATAAATTCCAGACAGAGTTGAGCACGTAAAGACAAGAGGTTTTGCTTGCGAACGTTACACTGTGTGCTCACAGTTTTACGGCATGCATGTTAAGACACAAGCGCGGTCCGTATAAAATCCCGCCTTGGACTTTGGACTTGCCTGGCATAACCATAGCCCTGCCGCTACCTTTCTGACGTACAATAAATGCGTCGGCTCCAAATATCGGGCAAGTCTAAGCATCAGTCCGATGTCGATGATTTAATAAAAGCAATTATTGGCCGATTTCCAATACGATTCCGATATCATTGTACAACTCCAATTATAGTAGCTATTTAGTAGTGAAGCCACTTTGAGCTAAACTTAGGTACCCATGAGCAAGGTACCGTCCTGAAGCACTGCTTCCTGGGCACTGCCAACAATGCTGACCACTGTTGCTTCAGGGAGGGGTCAAATGCAGGTCTCACATTTGGTTGTGGTGCATTGTGTGCTGTGTTCACGATGAGAAATAATTACTCACTTTAAATTCACTTTAATTCACTCACATAAAACTTGTATCCCAGTAGTCGGATCCTTCTCGAGTCAAATGCACAACATTCCATTCATAGCCAAATGCAGCACCTGATTTGACACTGTGTGTGTGTGTGTATGTTTATGGGTAATATATTTATTCATTGAATTCAGTTGAATGGAAGGGGTGTGTGTGTGTGTTCACATGGTTTTGTTAATGTATTAGGTATGTAGGTGTGCTTTTTGACTATTACATGTGCCGGAAGGCGTTCGAACGTCTCACTCCGATACACACTCCATTCAAGCTCCGGCTTCCCCGGTGGAGGAAGAACAGCGTGTTTACATCAGAGTTAGACCTCCCTCTATACAGGTCAAACCCCCGAAGAGAGAGAGAGAGAGAGAGAGAGGAGGTGGGGAACTAGGTGGAGAGAGAAATGATGTAGAAGGAAGAGGTGCAAAAATGAAAGGCTTCAATGATTTCCCAGCTTTCTCAGAGCTGAATTCCGGAGTGGTTTTTCCAGCGCGGGATTCCGGAGTGAATTCACAGCTAGCACTCGGACCAAACTATTTGATGCACTTTAATACCGTTGAGAATTTTTATTTTTAATGCGTTTTCCGTAGTCAAGCTTCAGACTTCAGTATTCCATAGTGAATTTTCGGTATGAATGAGATTCCCAAAATCTGGAATGACATCTTCCATGGATTATATTCAGATTTCAGTATTCCAGAGTGAACCTTCCAGCATTTGGAACTTTGTATTCAGCTATGAGTGTTCAGCATGAATGCATTCTGGAAAAGAGTCTCATAGACATTATTCAACATCAGTATTCCAGTTTTCCAGCATTTGAGGCCCAGTATTCCAGTGTGAATTCTCAGTATAAATGAGTTTCCCACAGAGTTTTCAATAGAAGCATTCAGACACCAGTGTTCCAGTTCTCCAGCATTTAGAGTGCAGTATTCCATTGTGATGAATGAGATTTTCCAGATGAATGAGATTTAAACATTTCAGAGTAGTCTTCCATAAACAATTTCAGATTTCAATATTCCAAAGTAATTTTCCCAGCATTTGTAACAAGGTATTTCATTGTGAATTTTCAGAATGAAGGGTGTTTCCCACAATTTGCAATACAGTCTTCCGTAGACATTATTCAGACATCAGTATTCCAGTTTTCCAGCAGTATTAGCAGAGTATTCCAGGGCAAATTTTCAGCATAAATGAGAATAGAGAATAGACCCTTTCATAGACAATTTTCCAGGATTTGTAGCACAGCATTGCAGTGTGAAATCTCAATATGAATGTGTTCCCCACATTTCGGAATAGAGTCTTCAATAGACAGTGTTCAGACTTTAGTAGTCTGATTTTCAGGCATTGGGAGCACAGTATTCCAGAGTGAATTGTGGGAATTGTCTGTATAAATGAGTTTCCCACAGTTCAGAATGGAGTCTTCACTAGGCACCGTTCAGACCTCGGTATTCCAGAGTGAATTTCCCAGCATTTGGAGCACAGTATTCCAGAGTGAATTTGCCGAATTTGGAGCGCGGTGTGTTATCGTGCGAGAGGCAGGCTGCTGTGTTCTGCCCCGGGAGGATATTCCCCAGAGCCAAGCCTCCCTCATCCCGCTCACATATTACACCCCAAAGCCATCAGACACACAGCCTGGCATGCAATCAAAGGAGGAACACCGAGAGAACGGGCAGAGATAGGCTTGATGGGGATCATTACGCTTGGCACAAGAGTACGCCTGGCATCTGAGTGTGTGTATGAGCGTGTGCATGTGTGTGCTGCTGAACTTTAATTTGGCCGCAGACTCTATACACTTGTGAACCTGTGTCAACTCGGCTCGCTTGCTCCCAGAACAGGCTGGCGAGTGCAGATGCTGCTTCAAATGGACAAAATGTGAAAAGCAAGAAGAAACAAAAGGTGAAACGATAACGCAGTAACATCCAATCCTCCGTCTGGACACTTCTGAGCTAATCAGTTTTGCAACGGCTTGGGGGTCGAGTCCAAAAGGAAAGCGATTCCTCTGTTCTAGGTGATTGAGACTCAAGAATTCACCCCAAAACGTTGAGATCAATTTAAACTACAGCTCGCAGTTTCTTCATGATTTCTACTTGAGCAGTCATACGAACCTTTACATTTCATTACTTTGGGCCAGTTAGTAGCGTAACGGCTAGGAAGGTTGCCGGTTCAAGTTCCGGACTATAGGGCTGGGTTCAAAAAATCGATTCACCGATCAATATCGATTCTCGTTCGAAAAATACGATATTGATTCAAAAATTCGCGGATTGATCTTTTCCTGCGGCTATGCGCTACTTCTCGCGACCGCGCAAGGAGAGCTATAAAAATGTGATAGCTATAAAAACCAAATAGAGCCATGGCTGAAGCTGCTCCGCTCAAATCACCGTCTGGCCTAAAGGCCGATGTTTGGCAACACTTCGGTTTTAAAACAAGTAATTTTATAACCAAGCAAAACTAGTATTGACGCAAAGAAATCTCTAAATAATCGAGCAATAGAATCGAGAATTAAATCGGATCATGACCTTGTGAATCGGAATCGAATCGATTCAGGAAATCAGCAACGATACCCAGCCCTACCGGACTAGTCAAGGTACCTCTGAGGTACTCATTTCTGTTAGCCAGTTCCCAACATTGTTGATATGATTGCACTTTAAATTGCAAAAACTATTGCCGTTTGATTCCAAACATTCAGCAGTTGGCTCTGATTCCAGCTCCAGTTCACGGAAATCAATGGAGTCGATTCCAACAGTCAAATCCATTTACATTTACCGCATTTAGCAGAAGCTCTCATCCAGTGTGACGTACATCAGAGCTTTACAGAGCACCAACAGAAGCTGTTGCTTATACTTTTAAACCCAGGTTTAATTTTGGAAGCGACTTTAGATTGAGTCTTTAGGTGAAAATGCGTATTAGTTTTAGTCACTCACTAACTACCTTATCCAGTAGCTTATCAGCAGCAAAGCTACGGCTATCCTCCGATCACCGCTACGCTACCAACTGTCCTGGGCCCAGTCCTCGCATACAGAAATGTCCAAAAATTTCATAGACTCCCATAATGACTAGATGTATGTAATTCTACAGCCGATCTTAACCTTAACTTTAACCTCAGTAAGTAAATGCA
The DNA here is from genome assembly GCA_032718565.1 of Distichodus sexfasciatus. Lineage (NCBI taxonomy): Eukaryota > Metazoa > Chordata > Actinopteri > Characiformes > Distichodontidae > Distichodus > Distichodus sexfasciatus. Next base: position 54,948 of record JAVGVS010000925.1, read on the forward strand.
CATCTTTTACCTCTTTTCGTTTCTCAAATAAAACATCACATTTTCTATAAACTCACTTCTCCTCATGGGGACCTCTCAAATGTGCCCACAAAGCTCCAAAAAACTAATAAAAGTGATTTTAGGGGACAAAACGCCCAAAAAGGTCCCCCCAACGCATAAAAACATGGTACACACACTCCCTCTCACACACACTCACACACACACAGTCTCTCTCACACACACAGCCTCTGTAACGACCGCTCTTTAACGGCAGTAACATCTATCGATTTTGCCATTAGCTTGTGATTCACACGCGCTCATGCCACAGTAATTTAGCCGCGGCGGTGGCGTGGCCGGGGACACGGGTAATGTAGTTGCTCTGGCATGAAGGCGCCACGCTTATCCCTCGCTCACAGGAGGGAAGACCGACAATCCGGCTGATCGAAGAAAAGACCCATTCTGCTTAATTGGGATGTAATTGGCGTTCTGACGGACGGTTTCATCATGTTGTAGCGGTGCGCCTGTTAGCCTGCGCTCAGGAGGTAACGCAGCGGCTTTTCCGGAGCCTCAGCAGGAGCTTTATCTGTCGACGGGCTCCTGAAGGGACGCTGATGCTGAAAATGTGCCACAGCTCTCACAGTTCTCCTTCTCTGTACGGGGGAAAAGGCAGCTTGTGAAATTTCAGTTACAGAATTTGGGAGCATTTTAAATTTATGTGAGTGGTTATTTGTCATTGTCAACACAGCACACAGTGCACCACAACGAAATGTGACCACTGCATTTGACCCATCCGTGAAGAGACCCGGGGAGCAGTGCTTGGGAATGGTACCTTGCTCATGCGTACCTCAGTGGTACCTTTACCAGTTCGCAACTTGAACTGGCGACCTTCCGATCACAGGGCAAACTTCCTAACGGTTATGCTACCAATTGCCTCAACTGTCTTTCTGCTCTTTGCTTCTTTTAACTTTACATGCTACCACAAAATTCATTCACTTCATTCATATTAATGCTCACCCGATTATCGGCCGGGCCGATTATCGGTGGTCGATATTAGGAATTTTGCCCATTATCAGTATCGGCGTTTAATTTTGACCATCACGGATATTAAGCAATTGCAAGGTTCGCAACTGTGGCTCTACTGCCGTCTCTTCTCTCTGTGCTGTTTGCTCTCGACTTGCTGCTTCATTTAACATCCCATCCACAACAGTCTCTGATTGGCTGTATGTCACACGGGTAATAGCCAATCAACACCGAAGCCTTGTTGTCACTCACACCACACTCACACACGAGCGCAGCGTGAAGCTCCAAGAAGGAGAAGACGAGAGAGGAGAGTTTCCGCTGAGATTGGTGTTTGTAAAATTCTAAACTTTGATACAGATTTTCTTTTCTTTTTCTATATTGATTCCAAATATTGGTTATTGCTCCTGTTAACTAGAACTAACCGGCATCGATGTCGTTCCTGATAAACCAATATCAGTCGGCCTCTAATTCATAACATAAAAGCTGATATTATACTCTGCCTCCATTTATGTGGTTCTTTAAGTCTTTAGAGGCACTCAGCAGTGGATTATTAAAGCACAGCTGTAACAGCTGGAAGGAGGCTGCTCTTTTACAGGATTCAGCTCTGTTTTTATCCTGCACTAAAGAGCATCAGTGCGAGAGGAGACCGCACCGCCTGTAGCGCAGCCATTTGAGGACAAGAAACAAACAAAAAAAAATGATGGTTTAATAATAATGGTATAATAATATATGTTGCCAGTATAATGTGTACATACAGGACATGTTTATTTATGTTGCTTTTTCATTAAAAAAAAACCACTTGAGACATTAATAAAACTAAATACCTGAATGTTATTACAGTTCCCAAATAAGTTGTTATTACCAAATTAAGAGTTAAGGTGAAGCTGTGGTGCTGATATAGTGGCATTTATCTACAGTAATACACACCTCCTTCATGTGATGTGATGTGTGTGTGTGTGTGTGTGTGTGACAAGTGTGTGTTTGAGTCTCATGTCTCCGGTGACCCCTCACCCCTCCGTACTCTAATGTTAATCCGGTCTGGTGTCGTCTCCTCTGTGGTTTCATCCTCTTCAATTATGCAGACATTAATCTTTCAGCACTGCAGCAGAGTAACACAGCACACGGGACTGTATCAAAGCAGAGCGGGATAACAGAGGATTAGAGAGAGAGGGGGGGAGGGAGAGAGGGAGGGAGAGAGATGGGGAGATGCTGAAAAACATACACACAGAGATGGAGAGACTCAGGACAACAGAGAGAGCGAAAACAGAAAGAAAGAGAGAGAGACAAACTAAGTGAAACATACACACAGACTAAGAGAAGAGACAGAGGGAGACTTAGAAGAGACATTTGAGAGACACTGAGAGACTTAGTAACACAGACATTTATGATGAGAGAGAGAGAGAAACTCAAACAGACAGTAGTAACACTCAGGAGGAGATAGACGGACGGACGGACGGACGGACGGACGGACGGACGGATGGACAGAAAGATAGACAAATTGATAGACAGACAGACAGGCAGAAAGATTTTTTTAAACTATACACACAATACATGAAGTTTAAAATTTCTTATGTAAAAGCGAGAGAGAGAGAGTGAGAGAGAGAGAGAGACTCAGATGAACTCTGAAAAAGAGAGACTCGGTGACATTCAGACATAAGAGAAGAGATGGAGACAAAAACACATAGACAAGTAACGGAGAGAAGGAGTAACAGACAAAGAGGGATGCAGTAAAACATGCATAGACTTAGTAGGAGAGAGAGAGGGAGTGAGAGTGAGAGAGAGAGAGAGAGAGAGAGAGAGAGAGAATGAAAGAGAGAGAGAGAGAGAGAATGAGAGAGAGTGTGTGAGAGAGAGAGTGTCTCTGATAGACAAGCACATAGAGGAGAGAGTAACTGAAACTTAAAAAAGAAAGACTTGGCGACTAAGTCACACACTTAGATTTAGGATAAGAGAAAGAGAGAGAAAGAGCAGCAGAATGGGTATCGGTGGGTTTATTAGTCTGGCTCTGGGGTATGAGGCTGTGTGTGTGTGTGTGTGTGACTTGTGGCCGTGGTGAGGAGAGAGCGTTATTTATGAAGGACTGGCAACAAATTAAATTTCAAAAGAAGCGAAAAAAGGCGATAGGAGGAGGAAGAAATGGAAGACCTGAGATTGGAATTGAAATGGAGATGAAAAAAGAATAGGATGCCCTGGAGGAGAACTGACGCCAGACAAACAAATAACAGAAGGACAGTGTGATTCTCTTAAAGGAATGAGAGTGACAGAGAATGTGGATAAACTGGAAATTAGTTACGGAAATAGAATGGGGAGACGGGAGGATGGTGGGGGTCGAGGGTCGGGGCAGGACCGGGGATGGGGGCAGTTTACTGGATTATTTTGGCATTTTGGTGGAGTTTGAGCTTTCAGCCTGAAGGATGGCCTTGACTATTGAATCTCAGAAGTGAGTGAAAGGCATGGATATGCCCTCTGTCATCCAGGACATGGTAATCTTGAGTGCTTGAAGTGAGTTAAGATGGTCCTGCGAGTTTATAAGAGTATCAGCCTCGTTAAGTTGCTTAATGACAGGTTGAGTTAATGACTTATCTTAGGTGACAACCCCATGAGGGGTCTAATATACTGTGGTGGTGTTTTGGGGTTAGTATTGGTTCTAGATGTGGTATTTTTGCGTTGATGTTGGTTCTAAATGTGATGTTTCTGGGTTAGTATTGTTCCTTGATGAGGTGTCTCTGGGTTAGTGTTGGTTCTGGACGTGATGTTTCTGGGTTAGTATTGTTCCTTGATGAGGTGTCTTTGGGTTAGTGTTGGTTCTGGACGTGATGTTTCTGGGTTAGTATTGTTCCTTGATGAGGTGTCTCTGGGTTAGTGTTGGTTCTGCGCATGATGTTTCTGGGTTAGTATTGTTCCTTGATGAGGTGTCTCTGGGTTAGTGTTGGTTCTGGACATGATGTTTCTGGGTTAGTATTGTTCCTTGATTAGGTGTCTCTGGGTTAGTGTTGGTTCTGGATATGTTGTTTCTGGGTTAGTATTGTTCCTTGATGAGGTGTCTCTGGGTTAGTGTTGGTTCTGGACGTGATGTTTCTGGGTTAGTATTGTTCCTTGATGAGGTGTCTTTGGGTTAGTGTTGGTTCTGGACGTGATGTTTCTGGGTTAGTATTGTTCCTTGTTGAGGTGTCTCTGGGTTAGTGTTGGTTCTGGACGTGATGTTTCTGGGCTAGTAGTGTTCCTTGATGAGGTGTCTTTGGGTTAGTGTTGGTTCTGGACGTGATGTTTCTGGGTTAGTATTGTTCCTTGATGAGGTGTCTCTGGGTTAGTGTTGGTTCTGAACGTGATGTTTCTGGGTTAGTATTGTTCCTTGATGAGGTGTCTTTGGGTTAGTGTTGGTTCTGGACATGATGTTTCTGGGTTAGTATTGTTCCTTGATGAGGTGTCTCTAGGTTAGTGTTGGTTCTGGACGTGATGTTTCTGGGTTAGTATTGTTCC